>JAQIXN010001202.1:0-21254 GCA_034698145.1 Proisotoma minuta | reverse complement strand
ACCGTGACAGACAGACGGACGGACGGACGGACAGACATGACCAGAGCAATAGCTCTCCAGGTATGGCGAGCTAATAACACTATAAATAATTTCAGATTTAACATTGTGCCGACGGAAGTGTTGAGCGGTCAGGGCGTGGAAATCATGGCAAGTCTTCGTCACACAAGTTCACAAACTTTGGAGATTTGCATCCGAACGGATATCACTATCGCATAAATATACAAACGATAATAAAATTTAACTGAACAGTCGAGACTTTATTTTGATTGATTTTAGAAATGAGGTTAAAGTTTACAAGAATCTAGCATCTTTTTCCAGCCTTTATTTTATTACAGCCATTTACCAAAATTATTTTAGTATTGTTGCATGCACTGTCTGTCTGTCTGTTTGTATCCCGCATTTGACCTCTAACTCGGTATTTAAACCCTCGAGGTCATTTCTTAGGTCAAATACAAAGATGAGACCTCCAGGTCATGACCTTTAATGTCAAATGTCATGAAATATCCTAAATTCGCTCCCGTGTACACGTCCATATGTCCATAATTCATCTTTATATTCTAAAATGTCCAAAAATTCATGCCTAAAATAAAAATTTCCCTTCAAAAACCTTCAAAATTTCATTTTGTACGATTTTCATGAAACCAATTTCGCATGGGCATTTCCATAGACTCGGCGCGCGAAAGTCAAATCTCAGTGTCACTTGAATGTTGAAAGGTGTGAGGAAATTGACTCATTCTTATTTTTGTAGAAAACTACCACCAATTAACTAATTATGGGATTAATTACACAAACATAGTTTAAAATGATTGAAACCTTCATCTCCTGGTATTTAAACAATTGGTTTGGGAAATATTTCCAAGTTAATTCCCAACAATTGTCCCTGGCATTTAGTAAAGGTAAGATTTAACTGTTAATTGACAATTAACCCAACAATTAACTAATTTCCTTGCAGGGGAAGGAGAACTTGAAAATGTTCCGTTGAAGAAAAATATTTTCCGAAATTGGGGCCTTCCCGTCGAAATAAAATCGGGGGTTGTGGGGAAAATTAAAGTAAACATTGGGAAATATTTCAAAAGTGAGCCGGTGTTGGTGTCCGTGGAGGATGTCTACCTTGTCGCAGGGCCCATAAACTTATCCGAGGTATTTTGGGGGAAATGGGGGTCGGGTTTTGGTTTTTTGGGTCGAAATATCCCGAATTTGGGATGGATTGAGGAGATTTTTGGGAGATTTCGTGATTTAATTACTTAAATTATCAAGACGTTGCTAAATTTTTAATATAATTGTATTAATTTTGTCGAATTAGGATCGGAATTTGATTATTGGGTGTTTTGACGGCATAATTGTTCGAATTTGGGATGGATTGAAAAGAATTTGATTAGTTTTGGGATATTTCGTGATATAATTACTTAAATTGATAAGGTTTTGCTGTTTGTCAGCTGTTTGAACTCTAGATTGTTATTTTTGTGAACAGTTAGTCAATTTCCGAGTACAGTTTGGCAATATTTTGCTCAATTTATTTAGTTTAGTGTAGAATTTACCAAATTTTAACTGGTTTTGGTGTTTTGAGTGTTTTCAATCTAATTTTGATAGATAATTTTCAAATATTTGGTAATTGGTTACCAAATATATAATTTAAAAGATTCTAACCCCATTTAATTGTTGTTTTAACAGTTGGACCCTCACGAAGAGGAAGCGCTGGCCCACGAGTCTAAAATGTCTGCGCTGGACTCGCACGAAGCGCGATGGAAGACGAACTTTGACCTCCAGGCCAATAATTCTTCCTACTCCTCCCTCTACGTCTCATCCATGAGGATAGGAGCTTCGATTTTAACTAAATTTGCGGAAAATGTCCAGGTAAATGTGACCCCTGACCTTTAAAGTGACGACAAGGGATAATTTTGGGTCGGAAACTTTGAATTTGGACAAAAAGCAGCCATTTATATTTTATTTGTGACATTTTGTTACTTTTTTGAGTTTGTTACTGTGAAGAAAATAATTATTTAGCTACTGTTCACCTTTTTGTAGTCTCTTCAAGGTTTATTTTGATAAATATGACTCCCATTATACATTTTTTGTCACTTTGAGAAGTTTTTCGTACCTGCGTCGCTTACAAAATGCAACAAACCCCATTTTTTAAATTTTTATTCTGACTATTTGACTAACAGATACACATTTTTTTCATTTTTGCAGCTAAACGTGACCAACGTCCACATCCGTTTCGAACAGGAGCTAAATAACAAGGTGGTGGGCTTTGGGATCACCCTCCAGGGTCTTGTGATGCAGAACTGTGACCCCAAATGGAACCCTCTTTCCTCCTCTTCCTCCTCCGTAACAGACGCCTGGTTTTGGAACCTCCGGATGAGCAAGTTGGGCCTCTATTGTGATACAAAGGGCGAACGACTCAGCGAGCTCAGCCCTGAAGAACTTAAAGTAAGCTTAAGATAAGAATTACCTCAAATTTTGCCATTTTGGCATAAATTATCAAAATTTAATTTCTGTTTGTAGACGACGATGAGCAGACTTTTGCCGTCGGCCATTTACCTCCTCTCTCCCGTTTCGGCGGAAGCCCGAGTGGCGAAAAATAATGCAAATCATTCTCTGACAACTTCCGCTAAACCACGTTTCGATGTTTATCTCACTTTGGAAAAAGTTCCACTCCAACTTTCCGATTCTCAATACAATGGTAATTGACCTTTGGTTTGGCAAATTTTATGGGGCGAAGCATTTAATTTCTGTTTCGTTTTGCAGCAAGTATCAAGTTGTACAAATCTCTTCGGAAGCTGGACCGTAACACAAGGCTGCGACACTATCGCCCATTTTGTGAAATAAAGGGAAATGGGGCGGATTGGTGGGGCTACGCGACCCAAGCAGTACTTTCCCTAAGGGGCTATCGACGCCGGAAAAAGCTCCGAAGTTGGGAGGAAGTTTTAAAGAGGGCGAGGGACAATGTGGGCTATGTTCGTGCTTATCAACTACATCTCACGGAACAAGTGCTGTCCACAGAAGACAGGAAGTTGAGAGGTTTGTTGGATATTTTGAATTTTGACATCTAAGGTCATGATTTAACTGACTTGGGTTTGAAACTGGGATGAAACTTGGCTTAATGAGGATTTTTCCAAATTTTGAACTCATTAGGCCAAACATTTCCAAAGTTATCGGACAGACAGACAGATAATGCATTCGAATGGCGTTGTTTTGTCCCACAATAATTCATTTTCCCCAAAAAACTGTCTATTTTTTTACAAATTTATTAGAAATTTCTTTAACGTCCTCTAAAAATTGTTGAAATTGACATTAATTAACTAAACACAATAAATTTCAGATCGAATGGAAGCCGAGCTGCACTACGAAGATATTTTGGAACTCCGCCAAGTATCGATGAGGAACATTGAAAGGGCTCAAACACAAAATGAAGCATCCACAATTGTTTCCACGGATACGGCTCCAAATCAAGCAGTAGAACCAAAACCATCCAACGCCAACGGCGGAATTCTCTCCTGGTTTTTCCCCTCTTGGACGGCACAAGCTTCGGCTTCCGAAACTGAAATTTTAGCAGCTGCAGAGTCAAATTTGAATTTGGCAGAAAGGACAATGAGCGAAACGGAATTTGACGAGGCAATTTTGGGGGAAATGCGGGCATTTGGGAAAGACGCGCTGCTGGCGAGAATTAACTTTAATTTGAGCCAAGGATCAGTGCTACTGCATAGGGCTAATGGACCCTTTCTAGGTAAAAAATGTTGCTAGGCAACAACCTACAAATTCTAAAGTTGTTATCCTCTAAATTTCAGATCTGAGCTTTGGTGGCGTTGGCGTAGAGCTGCTCCTAAAACCTCGATCCGGTTCCCACAAATTCCAGCTAAAACTATCCACACTGGTTCTCCGAGATTCTGTCACAAAATCCCCGATCCTTGCCCCCCACCCGGGTTCGGGTTCAGGATCCACCAACTACATGGCTCAACCAAATAGTAACATGCCCCTCTTCAATCTGGTCTACGAGGCGAAGCCCCACCGAAGGGCGGGTCACAGGGTCACCGTCTCCACAAAACCCATGGATCTCATACTGACTCCTTCTACATGGGACGAAGTCGGCTCCTTCTTTTCCGTCAAACTCGAAGAAGGTGAGGAAATTGACCTTAAAGTTGTTCCACAACTTGATTACATCTTTCCTACCTTTATTTTTCACCTTATCTACCACAAAAATTCTAAATCTTTTCTCTTCTGTCCACAGACTATTTAGAAACTCCGTACAACGGCTACGAAGCCATGAAGAAGAAGACAAAAGAAGAGCTCTCTGTTTATTGGGAGCGATTGGTCCACACCCGAATTTCCAACTCGGGCCCCGACGCCGGCGCTGGCGCCAGCTCCTCCTGGGAAATTTATATGGACATTTTCGCCCCACAAATCACAATCTACGCCTACGCCAAGGAAAAATCACACCGCAAACTTTCCCGAGTCCCCCAAAAATCAGAATGCGCGCTTATAATTGACTTGGGTAGATTCAAATTCAGCAACTTGGAGTCAGAGGACAAGCTGGGGGCTGTCAGCCCAATCCTCAGCCCTGGGGGGGATGACGAGGAGGAAAATGAGGAGTGGGGGACGCCCTGCAGTTCCCCTGCCCCTGAGCCCGAGATGACGATGACACCCAATGTGTCGTCCCCAAGACGTTCTCTAAATTTTGGGGATTCCTTGGATGAGATTCATGCCAAATTTTACAAGAAATATAGTTTGGAGGTTACTGACGTCCAGGTGATAATTGTGGATGGGAAGGGAGGGGCTTGGAAAGGGAGTCAGAGCAAGGGGACCTCCCAATTACATTTCGTGGACAGATTTTCAATTAATCTGCAGGTAATTCAAAGAATTTTAAATCCCTGACTGTCTGTCTGTCACTTCGACAACTTTAAATTAATTTTCCCGCTTTTTAGTTGGAGCGTCGTCTAGTATACAGCGAAGACCCCCTATGGCCTGCCCTCACCCTCGTGGGTTCCCTTCCAAAGCTGACATTCCATCTCAATGAGCCCAAGCTCCAAACCCTTCGCCTTGTCCTCTCCGCATTCTCAAACGAAGCCTCTGGCCCAAGCCTGGGCTCTTTGGAATCCTCACAAGCCTTCTTTGTGGGCGGCTCCCAGTCAAACATTTCTTTTGCGCCGGAAGGGGAAGCTGGCCGAGGCTCTGAGCCCGAGCCCAAGCCCCTGGAACTCAACCCCAGCAAGCTTTTTGTGGCAGAGTTCACGATCCACTCAGTTTCGGTGGATTTGCAGTCGCGGGGGCGGAATGTGGCGGAGTTACAAATTGTGGGGACAAAGACGGTACTTACTCATAGGGAAGAGGACACGGAGTTTAGTTTTGTGATTCAAAGTCTGCTGTTGGCGGATGCGGTTCAGACATTTGGACCTGATTTTCAGCTACTACTCGCAAGTCATCGACATGTTTGGTGAGTGATCTGTCTGTCTTTAAAATAAGTTTGGAAATGGTCCAAAGAAGTAGCTGACGTACTGACATCGAAATAGTGACGAAAATTGTTTGCGAAAAATACCCGAAAATGACGAAAAATTCCAATAACCGACAAAAATATTACAATAGCACTTAACCAAAAGGTCAATAGTTAATTTATTTCGACAATTAGTCTAATTAAAGTTAAAACTTATCCAATAGGATTTTTAAGCTTGAATCCACAGCATGTTTGTCCCTGTGGACAATTATCAGCATTCCCTGCGAAAGTATTGATCAGCAGTTGGATGTCGCTCTCTCCGCCGTAAGGCCAGGCGTGGACGTGCGTCGTGCACGCCGTGGTGCAGAAAATGTCGAAAAGTAGATGACTGAAGGAGAGACAGGAAGGGCCGTCAAGTTTTGGCATTTCCTCCAGTTTTGAAGCCTCGTTCAGTTTTGAAATTTCTTCCAGTTTTGATAATATTTCGTCAACTTTTGAAATTTCGTCCAATTTTGACACTTCTTCCCCCTTTGGGAATGTTGCCCCTAAAAAGCAAAGTTAGTATAATTGGCAGGTTAATTTATAGAGGAAACTGACCAATTTGGACAAATAACAACAAAATGCAGAATGACAAAATGATAATTTGAGTTTTGAAAAAGTCCATTTTCCAAAATTTTAGGGATAATTCAGAATTCTTTAGTTTATTCGATGAGCGTCCGTCAGTGACTGTTTGGTTTACGTTAAAAAATGGATGAATTAAGGGTTGCTTCTAAATTTAGAATGTGGACCTTTTTAATAAAAGCCGACTCTAAATAATTATTAAAGGGCCTTTTTAATGTTTTTTGTTTTAATAATAATCTTTTTAAATTATTTTTTAGCATGGACTCAATCAGCGGAAGTTTGGTGGACAGCGAGCCAACGTCACCCATGTCCCCTGTGTCCCCTTCATCCCCAATGCCACCCATGACCTCCTCTTATAGACCTGGGGCTTTAAATTCAAACCTGGAAATTCCATCCCAGCTCCATGACGCCCTAGTGAATTCCCTCCAAGCTCGGAGGAGGGTGAAAGCGCTGGGAGTTGGCGCAGACACGACTCCAGTCGCAGCTTCAGACGCCCTCATAACAATTGACGTCGTGCTCACCAAAAAGGAGGAGCAACTCGCAGTCGTCACCGTCCAATTTAATAATTTGGATGTCATTGGTAATTTCATTCGATTTAAAAAAAAAACAAAAAGCACCAATTGTGACTAAAAAATGTCGTTTTTTTTACCAAATTTGCTAAATTTGACAAGTTTTGCCGAATTTAACAATGTTTTTTCTAAATTATTCCAGCCAATCAAGAAACAGTTGTCGAAATCCACCAATTTCTCCAAGCAGTAATTCCCTCAACCACAAATTCAAATATCCCGAAGTCTCAGCCGCCGTCGGAACTCCTCCCAAAAACATCCGAGTCTTCCATGGTCATCCTGGAAAACGCGAGCGCGGGAGGAAGGAAAATCCAAGCTCATTTTGAATTCCATCGCCTCAACATCCTCCTCTTACGTGGCGTGGTGGGAAAAGATGGAAATCAAATGGCGCGAAAAATTGCGACTGCAACCGCTTCAAATGCAAGGGTCAATTGTAATTTACGTGAGTTAATTTAAAGCTAATTATTGTGGCGAGGTCATTTAAGTTCAAAACCCAAAATATCGTTTTTTATTACTTTTCAGAAAATGCAATTCTAACAGTTGACGGATCGTTGGGTGGACTGCAAGTTTTGAATTTGACGCCAGAAGGACACGCTCATCAAAGGGTGGGTTTTGGTTTTGAAAAATTTCTGGGAATTTTGTTTCAGAACTTCATCAAAAGATTCATCAAAATCTTCCAAAATTTATAAATTACCGATTTAAAGACCAAAATCCTAATCAAATCCCTAATTATTTTGCAGGTGCTGAGTGTGGGTCAGGATCCCTTAGTTGACGCCAGTTACAACCCTTTCAGTGGGGACTCGACCTTTTCCATCCCCAGCTCGGCGTCTTTGGGCGAAGCGGCGCTTAGCTTCCGCTACGAACGGAACGAGCAGGACGCCCTGCCCTCACTCACTTTGAGAATGGCCTCCGTCATCTACGTCCACTGCTCCCTCTTTTTGTTCGACCTCCAAAAGTGCATCAATCAGTTCCAGGTATTTAAAGTGGAAATAATATTAAAACACCTTTAGCTAATATTTCATATTTATTTTTTGCAGACGCCGTTCGCTTCCTCCCTGAAATCAGCAGCGACACAAATCGCCCTTGGTCTCGTTCGCGCCGAGCCTGGCGCCGGTTCTAATTACGCCTATCGATCCCCATTCGGAAGCCTCGCTTCTTTAGAACACCTTGATTTTGAATCCTCCGATTTCCAAAATCCCGAACTCCCAAAAGCATCCGATTTTCCACGCCAAAGACTGAAACTGGACGTGGTTTTGGATTCCCCGATAATTGTCCTCCCAAGAAGCAGAGAAAGTTGTGAAGTCCTTGTTGCACATTTGGGGGAGATAAGTATTGCAGGGAGTGAAGAATCCTCATCGTCACCAAGAAATGAGGGATTGTCACCGGATGGTGCTGTTCGCTACAACGTCTTCATCAGGGACGTTAGTTTGTATTCCCTTAATCTCAGGCAGAGGTGGAGGATGATGGAGAATTTTAAGCTGTAAGTGAAAGTAAATGGATGTAACCAAGTTGTGAAATGACTTTAGGCTCTTGTAAAAGTCACAGATTATTTTGCACTTTAAATTAGTTCTCTCCGTTAAAATTTATTGAAGAGTTTATACTTTTGGCAATTTCCGACTTTTTTACTGTTTATAGGTCACTTTAAAGCAAAGCATTTGAATTTAATTTAATAACGTTAAACTCATTTTCAAAAACCTTTCCAACGATTCAACTTTTACCTTTAAAATTTTGGTTCTAACATAAAGCGTTCAAAAATTCTGGAGGAAACAGACACATCGTGCATTCCATTTTCGTCTCGTTAATAGTCAATCATCTTTCACTTCCAGGACGAATCCTTCCTCCAACATGGCGACACTGATGCGGGCAGTTGACCTCTACCGTTGCGACGCCTCCGTCGCAATCCCCATCCTCCACAACACCGTCCTCTCCTTCAACCTCTCATACGCGGAGGAGACCTCCTCCGAAGTTTACTATCAAGAGGAATCAAACATGAATTTTAGCCAGGCTCCCCGCCTGGAGCTTGTGGGTCGGGTGATAAGTTCCCTCAAGGTGTCCCTTACCCCCGAACAATACTCCCAGCTGTTGGATTCCGTGGGGAACGTTGCCTCCGCTTCCGAAGACAGTTTTAACGAGGTGAAGGAGGAGAGTGGTCGGAGGGAGAAGTGGGAGAAGGAGAAGCTGAGCTACAAAAGGGGGATTAATCCCTCCGCTGCCCCCCTCCCAAGTCCCAGCAGGAGCAGCGAAAATATGCTACTGATTTATTGTTAGTCGAGATTTTAAACATTTTGTGGGGGTTTCAAAAGTTTTAACCACATTTTGACGTATTTTCAGCCTTCTTTGAAGTCCCGGACCTAATTGTAGAGCTCGTGCTTCCTGAAAACAGCTCCAACTCCCCAACAAAAGACTTCCCCAGCCTCTGCCTTTCTTGCTCCGACCTCCACTTCAGCTGCGACAAGAAGGGGCACATCACCCAAATGGCAATTTCCCTTAAGGCCCTCAAACTGGAGGATTTGGCGGCGGACTGCGACAGTTGGAAACGAGTGTTGGCCCTCTCAAAGAATATTTCGGAGGAGTGCAAGCCACAAAATGAGCTGGCTTCTCAACTAAACCCATCGGATTCTTATTCCTCTTCTTGTCCAGATCTCAGAGTTTCCAGCCCAATTAAGATTGTGGAACCTTCGGAAAGTGATGTCATCTTTTCTTCCTCCCTTCCTGATGGAGGTGAGAACTAGCAGAAGTTTGAAATTCTGGTTTAGCCCGAGTCAGGGCTTCCGACTTGTCTGTCTGTCTGTCTTAAACACGACGATCCTCCTAAAAATCCAACTATTTCTTGACTAATTTTTTATCCTTTTCTTCCAGATTTCCGTGGCTCCCACTTACTTGGAAGTTCCCTCCGAAAGTCGAGCCTGAAACCGAAAGCCCACCCTTTAACTCCGCCACCAAGCCCTCGCCCAGGCGCCGCGGGGGCTTCAAACTCTAGCTCAAATCTAGTCCAAATCCTAGTCACTCTAGTCGACCCCAAATCCACCCAATTCCTCACCCATTACGGTGGCAATCACAAACACGTGGACGTGGATTTCAACACACTTGACGTCCTTTTAACTCCTGACACTTTTTCATGCCTGCGTCGATTTTTCGCGGACGCGGCCAAAGACAAGATCGAGTCCGAGCCTCAAACTTCTTCGCTCTCTTCCCCCGAAGACACGAGAAACAGCGAAACTGTGATAAAAGTGAAGGCACTAAATTTAAAGCTGGCGAGGGCGCGGGGTCATCTCGCGGAAGCCGAAGTTAGCTCTGTGAGTTGTGAGTTAAAGAGCCGGGGGCAGGATTATTTTGGGGTTGAGGGGAGATTGGGCTCACTGGTTGTGAGGGACATTAGTCAGTATGGGGGATTGTATCCCGTCAAGTTTGCATTTCAAGGGGATCAGGCACTGGATTTTGATTATGCGAGGAATGGTAAGGATTTTAAAGCAATCACAAATTTCCATTGATTCGCTACATTGTTACATCCGTTTCCAGGTACTAACGGAAACTTCCGCCTCGCAATGTCCTCCATTGTTGTCGTCCACACGAATCGTTTCTACTCTGAATTCATGGCATTGTGGAACTCTCTCTTCGGCTCCCAACCCCAAGTCCCTTCCCTTAATCCAGAGTTCGAGCCCTCTTCAAATCCCGAACCTCCCGGAACTCGAGTGATGTTAAATATCCAGGCCGGCGCCCCCGTAATTCTACTTCCCTACAGCTCCGCCTCTGAGAAAATCCTTGTTGCTGACCTCGGCCATCTCTCCGTCCGCAATAAGTTTGTGGAAGACGCTGAACAGAGTCTCGTCACCAATTTGATCACCGTGGATTTAATCGAGATGGATTTGTACTCGGGGGAGCTGGCCCCCAGCCCCAGCGACAAGGTTATCAATGAGAAGGGCTGGCAGTTGCATAAGGGATGGTCTGTTATTAAGACGCCGGGTCACAGTTCGTTCTTAAAACAGCAGTGTCAGCTGAATTTGAAGGTGCGGCGGGTTTTTGAGGGGCCGGTGAGCGAAGCGGTGGCCACCACGAGAGTGCAAGGCGTCCTCAGCACCGTCTATTGTACACTGGATCCGGATAAATATAAAGTGAGGGGAATTATTTATGTGGCTGTCATAATTTGGTCCTAGCTAAGAGTTTTTAGTCAATTTGGGTTCAAAAGTTTCCATTTTTTAACATTTTTGAATATTTTAATAATTGATTGGATTTTGTTTGGAATTTTAATTATATTTTAAGTAGAATGTTTTTGCAATGGGGTCTAAAATAATTTTTTGTCTGCAGTTAATCCGCGGTCTGCTAGCCCACAACATTGGGGAAAACATTGGCTCTATAGAAGATTACAATGTACAAATAATCCAAAATCCTCCCCTATTTCCATCCCGTTCCCAGACATCTTTAACTTCGCAAGCTTCCATCTCTTCTCAAGCCAAACTTGGCTCCAAAATCGACCTCAACGTCCAACTTGACCTTGTCAACGTGTCCCTGGATGTTTTACAGTCTGACGGCCGTCACCTCGGTCGCGTGGATTTTATCCGCTCGAAATTTACCTTTCAATCCAACGCGGATGGGACAAAAGACGTGGATTTGGCTTCACAAGAAATCCTGGTCGTAGATTCTCGCGCCGAAGGGTCGCAAGATTCTTCAGAGTCCAATATTTTCACGCATATCCTTCAACAAAGTGTTGCGCCGCCTGTGGCCTCGTCGTCTTCAGCATCTCCACTCCAAGCTGAGATACATTATCGACTTTCTTCACGAGGGACAGTGGTGACGATCGTCCTCAACAACATGCGCCTCATGGTCATCCTCGATTGGTGGATGGAAGTACGGGATTTTTTAACGCAAGAGATTCCAGCGCCTGGCGGGATCTTTTTGAGCCTGACGCCAGAACTGAATTTAGATCAAGTGGAGCGAGTTAAGAATGCGAGTCCGTTGCTGGAGCGATCGCGCGGACTTTCGAGTCCTGTCACAGTCAGCACGGGGATTGTTACCAAGCGCGCCCCCGTTTTGGATGTTCCACAATCCCTCTTCGAGCTGAAAATTAATGTTAGCAATTGCGAGCTTGTGGTTGTGGAAAAAGCCTCCGTTTGGGACACTAACGCTTTGATACTCAAGGTAAATATTATTTATTAAATAAATTGGGAGAAACAAACATTTTTGGGTCAAAATGTTCAAAAGTAATCGAGAGAATAGACAAACAGACGGATCGTGCATTAAGTGCATTTGCTATATTCGTCTGTAGTCACCGTATTTTAAATTGGGCTTATTTAACCCTTATTTTTACAATTTCAGGCCTCCGCGGTCCTCGGCTACCGGCCCCACTTGGAACGTCCCATATCCTGCAATATTCTCCAATGCGAGCTATTTTCCTGTATCTTAGGCTTGGAATCCGATTCCGCCCTCTCAATTTTAGATCCAACAAACATCCAGTTGGACATTATTCGTCAGATGGAGACAGAGTCCAAGGGAATATTGGACGCGACGCTGTCACTTGCGAGCTCCGGGAAGATTCTTAAGATTCAGAGCCCAAGCTTGAATTTAAGGCTGAGTTATTTCGACATGAAAATGTTTTTGCGACTCATGGACAAGTTTAGTAAAGAAGCGAGGCTGCATTTTCTTAAAAATGATGGCAGTTTCAGCAGTGAGCAGGAAATGGAGGAAGGAATTGAGGTAAAATCATGGAATTAGTCAATTTTTAGTCAACTTCGAATACTAAAACTCGTTTAAAATTCGTAGGCCACTGAGACCCCCCAATCCTTCGAAATTGATCAGCTGATGTTGATGGGATTTAGCCAAGAAGCAGCAATTGGTGCTCTGGAAGAAACGCACGGCTGTCTAGAAGATGCTGTTTATCTGCTTACAAATACCAGCACAAAATCCTCAAAAAGTTCGGATGCTGCGGATTTTAGCGGAAAGACTGGATCCCGAAGAGGATCAAATCCCCAGTCCCTCCGATCAGAAACCAGCCACTCAAATGCAACAGTCGCCCCTGAACCCGGACTGCATGGGATTGAGGTCAAATGCAATTGTTTGTCCCTCTGCGTTATCGACGATTGCAAGGTGACGAGATTTTTCTGCGATTTTGAATTTTAAATTTAAATAATATAAACTTTCACAGGATTCGGACGTGCCTGTCGTTGAAATAAGCGTCCAGCAGCTCGAACTTTACACAAATTGTTTGGAAAACGCGAGCAACGCGGACTGCATTTTGGGTGTGGATTACTACAATCGGACGCTGAGTGGATGGGAGCCCTTCCTTGAGCCCTGGAAGTGCAACGTCAAGTGGAAGAAGAACATGTTGGGACAGCTGGGTAAGCTAAAGCAAATATGGTCGAATTTTGAGCTTTTGGCCTAATAGAACTATATGATTAGCTTATTTTTCAAGGATAAACTGCATCAAAATCTCAAAAAAACCTTTCCACTCAAAAAAGCTCGAATTTCACTAATTTTTCCGCATTATTTCAGATGACTACTCTCCGTCCAGCGAATTTCCATCTCGGGCCCCCGAACTGGAATTTCTAATCTCCTCCCGATCAGTTCTGGAATTGAATGTAACTTCCACCCTCCTCAATCTTTACTCCACCGTGAGTTCAAACTGGAGCGAGGACTACATTCATAAAAACGACAGACGCCGAGCTCCATTTGTTCCTTTTGCTCTGAAAAATGAGACGGGCTCCACTCTCTGGTTCTCCACCATTATTTCAAATAGTGAGGAAGTTTTTAGACAGCAGCAGAAAGGAGCGGGGAATTATATTTCGGAGGGAGATCGATGGTTTGAGGTATCCCATGGATCCGCGCAGAATTTTAGGTAAAATACCTGGAAAAATCTGAATTACGGGCAAATTTTGGGCAAGATATAAAGTTTAATGATTCTTTTCAGTTTTGAAGGACGAGGAAAGCTTCGTCATCGGAATACGCATGCACTAAAAACCCACCAGCTTGCAATCCGTGTGGACGGATGGAATGAAGTCACGCCCGTGTCCGTGGACAGGGTTGGGGTTTACTTCCGGGTGGCGAAACCGGAAACCACGCTCCGTCGATTTGGGGTAAAATTCTACAAAGAAATTGGCCTCAAGTTGATTTTTTAATGTTGAAATTTTGAATTTAGGGCTATATGGAACTCCCGCCCACTCGCCTTGTTTTGGAAGTCAGTTTACATGGTTCGGCCCAGAAAATTGTTACAGTTCGTTCTGCCCTCATGATTAAAAATGCGCTTCCGGAGGCTGTAGAACTCAAACTTGAAAATACCATTGTCTATCCTTCGTGTAAGTTATTATGGAGGGAAGCAAATTGATTTTTCTGTCTGTTCTTCGTACGTTTTCAAAGCGTTTAATTGGTTTTACTTAATTTCAGTCGAACGGGCACAAACGGGAGGTTCTATGATTGTCCAGGTCCGACCGGGAGCCAGTTACCCGGTTCCCCTCCATTCGGTGTGGGCTCACATGTGGATACGACCCGTGATCCCGGATAATTATCCCCTCCTCTATGCCTACTGCACAAAAGCCCTGCTGATTGGATCCGCACAACAAGAAGGGCTGAGAGAGTGCATGCCCCGATCTCCGGAAGCTGATATTCCTTATAGGTAAGTTATGGATATGCATGCTCTGTCTGTCCGTCTGTTAGAATTAAAAGAACAAATTGAAACGTTTAAAAATTCTACATCCATATCATTTTTTTCAGATTCTGCGTGGCCGTAAAACGGAACGAGTTTCCTGCGGATGGAGACGAACTAATTCCATTGAATTCCTTGCCCAATATCGTGCAATTGATGAGCAGCAGCAATCGTGCCAACTTAATAACCCTTCAAAGTCCCCTAAAACTAGTTAATTTGCTGCCACACGAAATATCCTATGAAATCCGAGGTCATGGCGTCACGGGGAGAATTGCACCGGGCAAAACTGATAGCATGTCGAATGTAAGTGGAGTTTGGACAGACATTGTTTCCGAGCTGGAATTTTTTGTGAATTTAATCTATTTAAATTTCCCGCAGGTGGACACAACAGAGCCCATTGAGATCCACTACCAAGTGGACAACTTCCCTTCCGGTGTCCTCGTCTCCATAAACCCCAAAAGTTCCAATCTCGTCCAACGTGCAAAGTTGTTTGACACCCAAAAACGGCTTCTCCTCCTCTCCGTGAAGATTCTGAAGGAGGAGGGAGGAGTGCTGTCAATTAGTTTGACCTGTCCCTGTTGGATAGTGAACAAGAGTGGACTGCCCCTTCTCTGCAAACAAGAGGGGACTTCGGGGGAGGCGGCCGGACAATTTACGGAACATGAAGTGGGACGAATGGTTACGCCCCTTATGATGAGTTTTGCGGATGCAGAGGGCACTGAAGGTATTCAATTATTCAAAAAATATTAAGATAGGAATGCGGTGTTGTCGACCGATTTTTTAAACACTCACCCTTAACAACGGTTGCTAACTAAACTTGTTTCTTTCAGGTCTCTGCTTTCGCGTGGGCACAGGACTCCACAAAGACTCGAAGCCTTACTGGTGCCGCAACATGCTGGCCCAAAACGGGATCCGCGTCCGAAAGTTGACGGTTGGTCACCCCAACAACGTCCCCGAATCCGTTTACATGGTGGGAGTTGAAATCAAGAACGGGAGCGGTCGATATCGGGACACAAAACTTGTGCTAGTCTCCCCCCGATTCATTGTGGACAATCGATCGAGCGCGCGAATTCAAATTAGTCAGCGCGCCTACGCATCCAGTTTCTTTGACGCGAAAGGGGCAAAAACCCACCTTAGTTTGCCGGCGGGTTGTAATCTGCCCTTTCACTGGCCTCGCTTGGATAAGGAACAACTTTTGTGTGTTCGGCTGATGGAAATGGATAAGGGCGAAAGTTATTGGAGCGGCGGCTTTCCCATTGATAATGTCGACAGCTTCCAGATTAATATACGGTAGGGTAGAATTTAAAGAGTAGGCTTTCATACTTAAAGTGTTGTTTAATTGCAGAGATTCTGAAGGGAACTGTTACTTTTTGCGAGTTGAGATTGTGCTCCAAGGCCCTTCTTATTTTGTCATATTCAACGACACCACGCAACTCCCGCCGCCCTTTAGAATTGACAACTTCTCCCTCGTACCCCTACTCTTCCATCAGGTAGCTTGTTTTACCTCTGCGAAATTCAATTTTCTCCTCTTATTTAACATTCTCGCCAATTTCAGACATGCCTGGCAGAAGAGCGGCTCAAAATCAGCGCCCGACCTGAAGCATCCTTCCCCTACGCTTTGGACGAGCCGACGCAACTTGCCCATTTGACGTTGGCGGCGCCTGGAGGCTCTTCCGTCGTCGTCAACATGGACGACCTCCGCTACATGTCACAGTTGACGTATGAAAACTTTTTCTACATCGCGTTCGCAGCCACTTTTGGCCCTGATGGGCAAAGTTCGATATTGAGATCGGGGATGGAATCACGGGAACTTGTTTTGGACGTGGAAGGGACCAAAGTAGTTTTGGGGAAGAAGGAGGATGGGAAAAGAAGTCAGTTGTGGAGGGTGAATGCGGACGGACTCATTGAACATGAGGGGTCAAGGTATGTTTAAAGGTCATGTCCCATGACGATTCATATTTAACCCTATTTTCGTCTTCCACAGCCCACCAAGAGACCCAAAGAAGCCATCGGGAGAAGGACAGGCGATGCTAGTGCTGGACATTGCGGGCCCCGCCCCCCTCCCCACTCAATGTGTCCCCTTAATGCTAAGGAAACCGGATCGGAGACGAAGTTCCACCCAACACTGGGAATTCACGTCCGACGGGAGGATGAAGTGTTGGAACTATGAAAACTTGTTTGTCCAGGCCAAAGATGGATTTGGAAGCCAGGGAAATGAATCTCCCCAAAAAAGTCCGGGCAGTGGGGCTTGGCAACTTTGTAAGTTTGGGGAATGAGTAAAAATTAGAATGATTGAGAATTTTTGATAAATTTTGTTCAAATTGATTATGTTTTAGCAAAAAGGCGCAAATGTTATTCATTTATTTCAAATATTACTCATTTTTGTCAATATTTCTCTCAAATTTACCAAGATTTTACTCAATTTACTGTAAAATTCAAAACAAACCACTGATCAAAATGTTAACCCCCTTTTTTCGTCGACTACAGGGTCGGACGTCGTCCTGGGTCCTTCTCAGGCCATCTGCTACGTCCGAACAGACGCCGGGATCCCCGCCGAGCAGGGCGTTGTGCGTCAAAAGCTGAGACCTGGTTCAGGGATGTTGTCCCTCGCTGTGGAGACTGACGGCCCCACCCGAGTGCTCCGGATAATTGACGTGGAGCATCCCCCGAGACACAACCTCCTCCATCACACCTTCGAGGAAAATGACTACAACACCACGCCAAAATACAGGGTCAAAATTGATCTTCCTTCCGGCTTTGGGATCAGTGTCATCGCGTGTAATCCAAGAGAAGAGTTAATGTATGGAAGGTTTTCGGGGTAAGAAGCCAAAAGTAGTAACTTTGTTATGTGAATAGTTTATCCGTCTGTCTGTCTTCGATACAAATTAAATCAAAATCATGGCAAGTTTAGAACAAAAGTCTATAAAAATAGACAATTAACCCTAAATTGTGCAAAAAACTAGCCTTTTCAAATGCAAACTCATTTTGAATGTGCCCAAAATGCCAAAATGCTCTAAATTGTTCGAAAAATTCCCATATTTAGCTCCAAGTTTACTATTACAACTTGCATTAACTCAATTTCTAATCTTTCAGCTTCGCCCTGGAATGGACAGACACCAAAAACTCGCAAATCCTCAAAGCCTCCGTCCTCAATCTCCAGCTGGACAATCAGCTGTTGGAACAAGAGAAATCTGCGGTTATCTACGTCCCTTCCTCCCGCTCGGAAACGATGGAGGACTTTTCTTCCCCCTTCCTCACCCAACCCGCCCTCTACCTCTATTGGGAGGCTATGAAGAGCAATCTAAATGCCCGGGTATTCAAGGTCTGGGAACTGGCGGCTAAACCGATAAGCCTGATAATTGAGGAGCGGCTACTTTTGAAACTGAGCGGCTGGTTGGGATTTGGGCAGCAGGTGGCGAGTTTGGACATGTTGCAGCAGGCAGATTTTGAGGTGCAGAAGGCCCTCAGTTCCACGGCTTCTGTCGCCACGAGAAGATACTATTTTGGGAGTCTCAAAATTATGTTGAGTCAAGTAAGTTGAGAAAAAACTATTTTCCTAAAATATCTCGGAAAAATACAAAATATCCCCCAAAAATAACCTGACCAAAATTGCCTAAGTTTGCACGTCCCAAAATATCCTTCAAAACTGCAAAATATACTTGAAAATCCTCAATTTTACCGAAATATTCATAGATCTTGCAAAACATCCCTAAACATCCTCCCAAAAATCTTAAATTGCTCAAAATATAGCTCAGCTTTCCAAATTATCTCTATTTTTCGCAAAAGAATGCCAAAATATCTTCTTTCGTATCTCATTTCTCTAAAACATCCTTAAAAATTCCAAACTTTCTTCAAAAATCCTTCCAAATATCCCATAAATATCTACTCCTTACGGATTGTTAATTTTGACAATTTTCTAATGCTCTACTATTTCTTTTAGGTGAAACTAAGCGTGTTGACGTCCTCCAAACTCCCACCAGAGTTGAGCCGTCTCAAACGTCGCCTGGGTCTCACGCTCATTCGATTTGAGGACGCGATTGTAGAGTTGGACCCCTTTGTGAAGTCACATCCCTTCGAGACGTTCGAGTTCCTCTGGACCCTCGTCGTCAAACATTATCGGGATGAACTCGTAAGCCAAGCGGCAGTTATCCTAGGATCCACCGACTTTTTGGGAAATCCCCTTGGATTTGTAAATGATGTTTCGGAGGGCGTCAGTCTCATGATTTACGAGGGCTCGGTGGGTGCGCTGGTGAAGAACGTGGCCCACGGTCTGTCCAATTCGGCCGCCAAGGTGACGTCCACCCTTGGGGAAGGGCTGGGCAAGACGACGTTGGACGAAAAGCACGAAGAAGGACGGCGGAAGATAAAAGAGAGTCATGGGAATTCCAGTTCCAGTGATTCTTTATCTATGGGTTTCAAGGGACTTGGACACGGGCTAATTGGAGGAGTCACTTCCCTCGTGTCCCAATCTTATGAAGGGATTGCTAATGACGGAATCACGGTATGTTCCAAGAATGCACGGTCTGTCTGTTTCCTCGATAAGTTTTAAACATTGAACTGAAACTTGGTGTGGAACAATCTAAACTCAATTATAAAAATTGGCCCTTTAGGTCAAGATTTTAAAGGTCAAAGTTCATTTTTAGATAGATCATGGCTACTTCATCCCATTCCTTCATCGTTACTAATGTTTGTTCTGCTTGCAGGGTCTATTTACTGGACTTACCAAAGGGTTCGTGGGCACTTTTACAAAACCCGCGGTGGGGATCTTAGATTTAGCCACGGGGGCTGCATCCGCTATTCGGGACTCTTCTAAAACATCCTCGCGAATGATTCCCCCTCGACTTCGACCCACGCGAGTCGTTATTGGAAATGGAGGGTATAAAAAACACAAAAAAATCCCAAAATATAGTTTCTCAAGTTTGATTCTGTTTCAGGCTGCTTCCATTTTACTCTGAAGCCGCAGCCCGAGGCCAAGAACTACTTTTCGAACTCAACGAACGAAATTATTCAGAACTTTTCATCGCTTGCGAGACTTTGAAGAGCGGGCCCAATCAAGATTTAAGGATTATGATTTCATCTGAGGCCATAACAGTTTTTAGGCCGGGCAAAGGGAATCCTGCCATGCTTAAAATACCTCTCAGGTACATTATTTGCGAAAACTGTGGGTGTGTCTGTCCGTCTGTATTTTTCTTCAGACTCAAATAGAACCTTGTTTGAGATTCATAAGCTCCAGGCTCGTGATCTTGAAGCTTATGGTTAAATTTCGGTCACAAATGGTCATTTTTACACCCATTTTCAATCCTAAATATTCTCTACTTGTATATTTCAGTGAGCTGATAGAATGTCGCCTAGCAACCGGTGTCCACGACCAAGACAACGTCCCTTACATCGAACTAGTCCGCGCCCTCCGAGAAGGGCCCTGTCGCCCTCAAGTCATCTGCGAAGCGGAGGCCGTTGCAAAGCGTGTGGTGCAGCAAGTAAATTATGCCAAAGTGCTCTACGAAGAAATGCGACACTCCCAACTACCCACAAATAATACCGAAGAATAATAATAATTACCATAGTAACACAAAAATGTCAGTATCAGTATTGAGTGAGAAACCAATCTCTAGTTTAGTTATTTTTGTACTTGAATTCACAAACTAGTCCAAATATTTACGTGAAATGATTAAAATGCTGTGATGAGAAGATGAATGAAATTAATTGTTACCAAGGTGATAAATACTCTAAAGACTTGTTATGAAATGAAATGACAGTAGTACGTAATAAAAGTGCTAATTGAAATATAATATCGTGGATTTAATTTATTTTGGGGTTAATTTTGATCAATTTTCTCTATAACTTATCGAAGATAAGTTTGTAACCTTCGGGGCTAGGAATTTAAATTTTGAATAATTTAAACTGCTTTTTTGTACTATAATTTTTAGTTTCAATTTGTTAGAAATCCGAGGTCACACCTCACAGCAAAATAATCCTAAATTATTTTATTTGCAAAAGAATGAATTGAATTGTCCAACCAGCTAGAGCTTTGGAAAAGGTGTGGCCTCATTAGAATTTCAAATTAGGGCTTATAATAGTTGGGATGGAAAAGTTTGGAATTTATAAACAGGTTATCCACTACGTTTCAGTTCACTTTCCTGCTACTGGTTGTAATGCTAAACTTTTCTATTAGAGCAACTGCCAAGCATTATCATGAGAAAGAGATAACTTGCATTGTACGTGCTATACAAAGTGCATAGTGCTGCAAATTATGATTTGTTTGATTGATTTTCTTGATAATTGAATAAAAGCATGAAATTTATGAATTTTTGTGTCCCATTGAATTAAAGATTGTATAAAACCCAGGGCCGTCGTGACACCCGTGCCAACTGGAGCGAGTGCACCAGGGCCGGGACATGCAGGGGGCCGGGGCAGGGCCGAAAAAAGTTACTGTTGGGCAATGAAACAAATGCACAAATGAAAAATTACTTGAATCTTAAACTATCTTCTTAATTTGAAATCCATTGTTATTTATTTTTAAATTAATTTTTTTTCCATCTACTTTTTTTCTATTAAATTTTAACTTATTGAGTGTCTTAATTGTTTTAAAGTTATGTATACCGTTTTTAATTTTCATGAAACAATTTTTGCCTGTTTTTATCCAAATCGAGCTGTACATAGCAGCTTGGAGTCTTGGCCAACTTCTATGTAAAAATTACTTTAAGGGTCTTTCATAAATCAAAAAAATCAGTTAGAAAGTATAGTTAAAAGAACAAAAAAATTGCTACTCCAATTGATATCCCTGAGAGTTTTTGAAATTTCTTAAAATTAAACAATTTTAACCAAAAACTAAAATCAGTTAATTAGTTTTTTGTTACTCTGCTTTTAAGTTATGAAACTATCCTAAAAAAGGCAAGGAAATTTTTAGGAAGTTTTGACAAAAATACTTGATTTGGAATCAGGTTGTTTGTAAAAACTTTAAGCTGGTCTGTGAAAACTAAAAATTAAATGTGACAAATGAATAATT
>JAQIXN010001201.1:0-21276 GCA_034698145.1 Proisotoma minuta | reverse complement strand
CTATGTACATATTAGTCCATATTAGTGAGGTTATGTTCCTTATATTATATATATTATATATAGATATGTACCCACGTATGCCCCCACAACAGAATATTGGTAAAAAAGAACACTTTTCCATTCTAAAATGCTCAGAATTATCTTTACAAAATTTATGTAGGTGGGAGCCCAATGAACCACTTCAAATAGCGTTTTGGAGTGTTAGTGGAATTTGCTTACTTCTAATTGTTTGTCTAGTTGCATGTTGTCTTTTATGGCGTACTGCAAAAAAACAAAGAGACAGAATTTATGACGATTTGGGATTAGGAAGCGAGCCACTTCGAATGGGATCCATGGGTTAGTTTTGCAAATTAAAATTTTAATCCATCTTCTATATATTTATACATACTTTGTCTAACTTAGCAGGAGATGAGATCAGTGAGTATGCAGAAACGGTGAAGACAATCGATTCGATGGAATCTGGAGGTGTGAAATACAGCCATCATCCTGACCCTCGGAGATATGCATCCTACTCCACTCAATCCACTATTCACAACGGACCTCCTTTAAGAGACGCTAAAGATCGGTTTCCAATGCCCATCAAGAAAACGATAGAACGAGGGGGGAGAGAAACTCCACAAACTACCGTTTAATAGTCTTTATAGCTTCAAAACAATCAATCAAAAAAGCTCAGCTAAAGAGAACACAAATTTTTAGTCCAACAAAATACTGCCGAATTTTGCCGTTAATATATAATATACCAGTAGTTAGTTAGCTTTAGAATGTTATTTATAGGGAAATTTTTGTGATACATTTTACAAACTTGCAATGAGACGCGTGCTTTATATAATTTTGTAAGAATCTGAAATGTATATCCATATTTTTTAAACTATGCAGCTTTACACATTTTACAAGGATCTCACAGTAAATGCCATTTCTGCCTTCCCATGTCTTTAAATTAACAATATTATTAATACTGAGCTATTTTATAATTGATTCTATCGTTTTATCCATGACCAAATCAAGTGACGACTGCTTATTACAATTTTGTTATTGTATATATGTATTTATGTTAATTTATGTCATTTCTAAAAATGTGTTCATTTTGATGTACGTTATTTTATTATCAAAAAAATTAAAACACTAGACATTTTAAAATTTCAACAGATCTTTTAAATATAAATAGTATAACAAACATAAAATTCATCTTTCTAATAACGTCCCCCTCCCCCACGGAAATTATTATGCTGATCCCTTTGTCGGTATCCTTGATTTCTGTCATTTCGATTGTATCCGTCAGACCTTCTCCATTTTTCTCTATTATAATCGTCGCCATTGTCGTTGTGTCTTTTTCTGTTGTCGCCCCCTCGCCAGCTACCGCCACCGCCCCTCCCTCCTCTGAAAGACCCCCTCCACGGCGTCACCACTGGGGGTGGGGGCCAGGACGAAGCAAGTTCTTTGGCGAATTCTGGGTCTCCTTCGGTAAATCTGCAGGCGATTTCTGGAGTTTGTTCTAATTCATAGAGAAGTGCTATCTCCTTGTCCTCTTCCGTCTGCTCAGACTCTTCCTCGTAATTTGAGGAGGACGAAGATAAAGTAGATAAACTGCGGCTAACTTTCCCTGCAAGTATAAATTATTTTTTCTGTGTATATTTAATGATGATTGTATTAAAAATTACGAAAAGTTACCGGCTGGCTCGTCAACCTCATCATGGGAACTCATCTTGTCTATTACTAGTATATTAGATGTCAAAGGGTAAGCGAGAAAGTCAAAATGTTATCAAATATATAATGCTAATTGTTGCACTTAAATCAAACTTGGTTTATGGTTGGAATTGAGGTTATTTTATTTTGGGGGTGGACTCGGAATTATGTCAAAACTAAACTAAAAGAGAAAGATGAGGAGAGGAGAAAGTGTTTTGATCACAAGATTCACAAGTTTGAATAGTTTCTGTCAGTCCGCTTAAAACTCTTTGTCTTGTTCAATATTTTCATGACTTTATCAAATAGCATTTTGTTTTCACTGATAATAAATACAATATCATAGGCAATAATATAGACATTCGTAGAACTCCTAATTTAAATAGGACTATTAAGTTCGAGCTGGAATTATGATGAACATTTCATATTTAGAAATCAATTATTTTAATGCGTTTCCTCGACCTTTTCTGTTTATTTTAGGACGAGATATTATGTGGGTTATTATTTACTAATATTGATTTAGTGGTTTTGCAAGAATAATCTAACGACATTCCTTAATAAAACCTTGAAGGTGGTTTCAAGGTTTTCTACTCACTCGGCATCGGTAACCAAAGGAAGAATAATTGCAAACATTTGACTCGTAATTTATTACACGTTAGTGTCACTTTCCATTGATTTTAGATCTGAAAAATAATGAGAGTTGTAATTGTCACTTGTCTGCTTTTAGGGTTGAAGAGTAGTGTCTGCTTTGAAAACATGTCTCAACTAACTTTTGCCCAAGTCAATGAAGAATTGAAGAAACCAGAAACAATTTTAATTGACGTTCGGAATCCTGAAGAACTCAAAACTGATGGAAAAATCGCTCAATCCAAGAATATTCCTCGTATTCTAAAAATATTATAAGAACACAAAGCAATAACTTTGCCAGAATATTTTTTTATACTCAATTTTTCTTTGATTTCAGTTGGTGAGCTTGCTGATGCTTTGAAAGCTGAAGACGGGAATTTCAAAGCTAAATTTGGGTTCGTAAAACCCAAGCATCAAGATCATATTGTCGTCCATTGCAGGTCGGGAGCTAGGGCCCAGAAGGGAGCCCAAATCTTGGCTGAAAATGGCTATACTGATATCAAGTAATTCGAAATAGTAACCTTTTTTAATGAATGAATAATAATGATTTTTTATTTCCATTTTCAGAGTATATCCAGGAATTCAGGACTGGAAAACTAATGGGGGCGGAACTGTTGTTTAAAGAACATTGTTTAAATTATGTCATTCTATCGATTAGCTTATGGTCTTATGTGGTTTTTGTCACCACTATCATCATACATATAATCTTCATTTTCTGATGCCACCAATCGTCTTGGGTTAATATCATAAAGAATGACTTCATCTTTCGGAGAAGGAATAAATTTTTCTGAAAATAAAAAAAAAATGAAAAATCTATGCATCGAACTGATATTCATATATATATATGCACTTTTTGTCGGAAGGTGAAAGTAGTTTTCTTGGGGAACATGAACATTTTGTAAAGATTGGTCAAAAGATTCAGCGAGAGGAATTGGTTGATTTAGCTCGACCAATGCTTGATTTTCATCTCCATTATTGTTGCTTTCGGAAGATGGAATGATTATTTGGGTTGTAGGATAATGGTACGAAGGATATCTTGGGGCCAAAAGGAGAACCGTCACAACTATGCCAATCACAATCAAGTAGATAATTGCGATTCCAGCTGCAAAAATCATGATAAATTTATATACTGCTAATTTTATGTAAATCTTACCATAAATCCACGCTGAACTTGAAAATTTATTTGAAATACAGTTTTCTTCTGCAGTTGTGCTCGAGCTGCTTGAAGGATGCTCTTGATTTCCATAATAGTAAACCTTTTTTGGAAACTCACTCCAATTGGCAGAGTTTGTCTCTGTATGATTATTGTTATCCTCTGAAGGAGCGTGTTTGTATGTTTTGAACATGGCTAAAGATGTTATAATTATCAACTGTGTCAAGCAAAGCAACAATTCCAATTCAAACTACAAATATTCTTTTCACTTCCGGAGAGGAAGGAAATGATCGGATTTGGATGGATGCGTTTGTTTTAAAATTGCATATTAATTATATATTTGATCCATGATTTACATTTTAAGCATTGCATTCCATAAAATGCATGAAATTTTGTACGTGATATTTTCATACTTTCCAATTCTGTTGGAGTGTGAATTATGTGATTAAATAATTCAACTGATTATTTTATCTCGAGCAGCAGGGTATTTTCGCAATTGGTTAATTGATGTATGCTATAAATACATAGTATGGGCTCACATATTTTTCAGATCAATAGCCCTTTAAACTTCAAAAGTAATAAACATTCTGGAAAAAATTGTCATTTATGTATATGAGCCTTATACTATAGTTAACAATATATCGTATATCCAAAAAAATACGCTGACTAGCTTATAATGCAAATATAAATAGTTGCGTAATGTTGTTTAGTCAAAATAATTCGATATCTTTGAGAGCCAAAAGTGATTTTGATTAGTGCAATCACGATACTTGAGAACTTGAGACCCAGTGAAATTTTAGCTCTGGTAAAGCTGTGTATATGGTGCCTGAAAGTCTGGCGTGCACATCTTCTAAATAAACCTCAAAGCCAAATAATCCATCCATCACGTTTTCATCCATTGAATATAATCTTTTAATTACACAGCATAAATATATGACATACACTAAAGACTAGGGCAAAAAAGAACAGCACTTCAAATTTTCTTTTTTTGCGAGAGTATTGTTTGAACGAACTTTGTCCTTCCTTAACAAATAAAGCAGTTTGTCATATTTGGACAATACTGACGATGAGTAAATTGCATTTATTTACAAATCTTATTTAGAAATCGTTCAAGAGTAGCCCATTATGGTAAAATATAACAAATTCAGCGTTTTTATCGATAATATAGATTACTGAATTAGCAAATAAATTGCTGACATATGACAATAATAATGTTGATTAAATGTTGTTTATGTGGGTGGTTCGACTACTGAAAATAAATTTTGAGGATGTTGAACCCATCATTCGTTTTCGAACTTTATTTATGATTCAGGAGAAAATTACTTTCACGACAGATTATGCATTTGTAAAATGTGTAAATTATAATTACAATTTCCATATTGTGTGTTTAACAATTTGAAAACTTGTCTTTAATATTAATTTCACAAATCCCGTTATCCAAACATTTGACTATACCACATTATTGAAGCTTAAATGTAATTGTTTATTTATCGTTCATTCTGAAAGTTCATATTAAACCCTAATCGTATGAAAGAGTTCAAGGGCAGGTTAATCAAATGATAAACTTTAAAGTTAAATTTCCTTTTGATGCAACTGCACAAGTGTGTTCATACATTTTTATCATTCATCCTCATAATCTATCAATTTAAATACCAATTTAATTTTGTTGTTGGATACGTGAATATTTTTTTAACAATAAAGTCAGCAATTTAATTGTTTGAGAATTTATATAGCATTTGTGCGTCATGCGATTTTCACACAATCAATAATTTATTTGAGCCTCATGGACGTAAATACCGGAATGAGTTCAATGCTTCAATGATTCATCACTTCGGCAATGAAATCATGCTAAAGTCAAGAGGATGAGGTTAAGGTCATATTTTAAATGCCGTTAACTATGTGGATCCAAATATGTATGCATTTACGAATAATCTTTTGTTCAACTCGGCTCGTGCTTGTGATGACATTATGTAATTTAATAATATAATTCCAGAAACAGTTTATTTTTATATACGAACGATTTGTCTTATTTTTTATTCAATTTTTCGCTTTATAGTTTTATCAATATTTTCCTTATATAATACGGACAACAAACAAACAAATAACTTTCATACATTTCACATTGATATATTGTATATTTAATATATTAAACATCCTTAGGTACATTTAATCTATTTCATTTTGTGTCTAATATCTAATTGTGTACTCGGTAGGTAGGTTGTAATGAGTAAAATAATTGGTTATATTATTGTACGATTTTTATTAGTAAAGATTTTTGGGAAAGAAGTCAGAAGTAATTGAATCAATCAAATTACACACCAACAACAACTTAAAAATCGCCTTTTTCATGCTTTTCTTTCTAAATTAATACTTCTACATCAGAGTACGCAAATTATATTTGGATTAAAATGATACAATTCGATATCCGACACGATGCTTAACTTTAAAATACATTTTGTACCTTCCATTTTCAATACCACATTTTTGGGATATCATCATCAACAATAGTAAAATAGAATACATAAGTATAATTATGCGAAATATTTTTTGTCTGCGTTTTCCGAATTTTTCGAATGTGTTTACGATAAGTATAGAACCGAATGATTTTTGGTTTAGTTTACAATACTTTTAAAAATTTGTATCGTAATATTACTTGTCCGATCCACTTCTTACATGTTAAATAGGCCTATTTATCCATACGTTTTTTTACCGATACCTTTTAACAGACCACTTGATTTTAAAGAATGGAAATAAAAATGGAATATTTTACGAAAAAGTTAAATTATTAGTCTAATGATTATTTTTCATTCAGGATATTACACAGCGGAAAGACACAGTATGATTATAAAACCTCAAAAGGTATTTTTAAATTTCAACACTTTGCATTCTTCTCTTTGTTCATCTAGCTTTACTTAAGTTTAGCACTCTTATTAATCAATTCATATTTATAGCCTTCCACAATACATAACTGTACATATATCTTGATCTTAGCCTTATACAATTCTATTCCATATAACATAATGATAAGAAATAAAAATAATGCCAGCAAAAAGAACAATCCATGTTATCGCATGTGTCAGTAAAGAGTATCTTGTTTGAAATTTGTAAATATGCAATCCCATACATGATCAAAGTATCACATTTTCAAAACTAAAGGCTGTCCCATAAAACATTTTCACCTTGTTCACCGATTTCTTTTTATTACATCAACCAACTGTATGGTACCTAGAAGTATAGTATAATAACTCATCTAATAAAAACATAATTAGCGAGTGACAAGCTACCTAAACGTTTATCGTATATTCGAAATAAAAAAATATCAAAAGATTAAAATGCGACTGCTTAAAATGTATAAAATATTCATGTAATTATGCGAGAAACTGAAAGTCCACGTAAAGACTTCATTTTGTAATTGTACAGGTAATTCAAGATTTCTTAAAATTCAGTAGTGAACAACGGAATCAATTTAAAAGAGAAGAATATTTTCAAATATAATTTTTCTTTGTGTAATAAAATATTTATCCTATCACAAATGTTATCCAAATTCAGGATTTGAAATCGAACGGAATGAAATAAAAACCGACCGACATTTTTTTTTACAGATCTTTAAAGAGAAGGGACCGCAGACGAGAAAATCGGGAAGCTGCCGAAAAATATTTTCCCAGCTTCATCCGAAAGGGTCATTGAGTTAATTAACTTAACTAAAATGAATAATGCATAAATATAACTTATTTGAATGACTTAACCTTCCAAGACCAAACAATTTTTATGTGCACACTATCCTTTGTCCATTTCATTTCCTTTACCTTTGACTATCTACACATACTTTAGTTTCTACTTGAAATTTAAGTTTGATTCACTTAAAAATCCTGGCATCATCAATTTTGTACTTTTAACAGTTGTGATTTAATTCTATTTTAGTCACAATAATACAACACGACACAGTACAATTCACATTGACACATTATCCGATTTTCATTCGCAATTTTCTATATTGTAAAGCCTAATTATAAGTTTAAAAGGTTAGTTTGGATTGGTTGGCAAAGGTCATAATAGTCATTGGTAATTTCGTTCAAATTTTGTCACTAGCACAAGGAGCAGGTAAAAAGTTTCTGGTAATTAAAGAAGTTCCTATCAATTTACCTATTTATTTATTTATTTGGTGGACTATCTAATTTTAAAAGATAATACTACAGTTGACATATACTGTAATGCAACACAACAATCGGTATTATATTTGAACAAAAAGGGACTTTTGAAAACTGTTTTGAGCAGACTGACAAAATTACTCAACTCAAGCAAACATTCAACACATACAACATAGTATTATGATCTCATTTCAAATCTCAATCCATAAAAATCCACACCGTCTATCCTTTCCAGCTCAACAAAGTACTGATATAAATAAAATCACTAAAAATTAAAGCTTAAAACTGTCGTATTATTTAAAATGCATCCATAATTAATTAGCAGACACTCAATTTTCTACAAGGAGTTGTCTTGTCTTACTGGCAGAATTACTTCTCCTAATTTTGCATATGACTCTTCTGGCAAAGAGAGACATTGTCTTTATTGTATAGGTTTTTAGGCTCGTGATTTTTATACACCTCTCATCATTTGAGATATAAGATAATAATAAAATTGTTCTTAATAATAATAGAAGTAGTAGTAGAAATAGTAATAGGTAATAGTAATATCACCTTATAAAACACTGGCACACGGTACATTCTTTTGAGATGCATAACAAACATGAAAATGTGAAACAAAATTCGAGATAACAGGAAGAAGATTGATTAATCAAAATTTGTCTCAAAGTTATTGCATCGTCCAGGCCAGTAAAGCAAGGCATTGTTGCTCAACAGCTAAATTTAGAAATGTTTGTAAATTACCACAAATTAATCGATTTAACTTTGTACAAAAAGTATGTAAATATCAAATAATGGAATTGCTTCAATGACAAATATTTTTTCATTCACAATTAAATTTTAAAACCAACCAGGATGTTTGGATTGGAACTTGGCCTCAAAAATAATAATCTGTTTGATAGACAAATGTGGTTTGTTATATTTAAACAAAAATGAATAATAATGGACCAAAGTTCAAAACAGAATTTGAAGAGCAGGCAAAAAGGTTTCACTATCGGTTTGTATATATAGTCCTTGTCACTGGCATCAATTAATCACTTATTTATACAACTATTTAACCTAGATTATTATTATGTTGTGTCTTCTTATTCATAATTAGCAACCTACTTTTATCTATTTTGATTAATTTATAAAACCTAAACTCCCCTCGTTTATTTATTACTTATTACATATATAAGATTAGAGCCATAATGCATTTATTAGATTCATGGAATAAATTGCATACTGGATTGAACTTTAAGTAAGTCTTGGCTTTGTAATATTTGTTATTATATTGTGCCATTAGTATCAATGGACTGTCTTCTTATAATCAGCAACATTATCTCTTTTTTTATTATTGGATTGCATCTTTTCCACAATTCATGACTTTATAATATAAACAGAGTGATGCAAGAAGAGAGCTTGCAGCAACTCTTTACAATTTGGTTTAGTTTCAAAGGACTGGAGAAAATCATTGTCAATGTCTTTGTATATCAGTTCGACCACCATCGATGATAAAATTTTTGTTATTATAATATTGCAAATTTAGAACCAAATTAAACAGGATAGTTAATCAAATTCCAAAAGAGATATAAAAGAGTTTGCCCAAATAAATCCTACCGCAATCAATCAATCAACATTCCATGCAAGTACACTTTAAAGAGCAGAGCAATAAGAGTTGTGATTGTTTAGGCAGTTTTTTAAAAGGAATCATCATCGGCAGTTTTGGCTAATTTATAAGCTTGTAAACAGCATGAGACTCTTTGTTAACAGAGTCATCATATAGATAGATATTTAGTTTATAAGTTGCCACATAAAATGACTGACTAATGGTTCTTACTATTTTTTTGGTAATTAATAGTGCTGTATGTACTATCTGAGATAAGTCTTTGATCACATATAATCTGCTTTATCAAAAGCAAACGTTTATGTTTGTATGCAGCAGATCCAAAGATAAATATTTGTTTTGGCGTATGAATAAAATGGATGCGGCGATACTATAAAATATTTTTAAAATTACACTAAATAATAGGTATCGGTAAAAAGGATCGGTATTAAATTTAAAGCATCTTTAAATCAAAATTATGATTAAGCTCCAACGTAGCAAGGAATAAAAACAAACTATAAGATATATTCCACATAAAGTTAAATGGTTCTTTTCTGCTTCTTTGGTTGGTCTTTTCTTTATGAAACCAACCTTTTTTACATATGACATGCAATCTGTCCAAATCACTAATGTTGTAGTATTTCCCCCCCAAAACGACTGCATGCTTTCTTCCATTTGCATTGAGTGCACCTGCAATTAATAAATAAATGTTTTGTCAATTCACAACTATCATTTTATTATCTGTAATAATAATAATTGTGTATTAAACATTAAACTTACCACATGTCACGACGTTCCATGCCATAAACCTGTAAAGGAAAGATAAAATTTGTAAAATAACTTCAGATATACTTAAATGAGTGGTAAACATTTCACATTACTCACCTTTCGGCATTTCTTGGTATCCCCCCGAGGACGACGAACTGGACTTGATTTAGGAGATGCTCGTTTTTTAGGATTCAGATGAGTATTTCCGCTGGGAGATTTACGTTGGTGATGTTGGTGAATGTGAAGTTGATGCATACTTAATTTGTACTCGGGATCTGGAAGGAAAATGAGAACATTTAAAACTGGGTCAAATTCCAATATGAAATAGTACATGAATCAAAACTATCTATGCAAATAGTAAAAATAGCGTAATTTCCTCCTACTGCATTTAATGCACTTTTAAACATAAAACTTTTATTAGGCATGAAATGAAAGACCTTGAGAGTGACGTAAGAGGAAAGAGCAGTTTGACACAAAAACTTTTTAAAGCAATGCAATCAATGGTGCTAGTGTACAATTAAGGAATTTGCGAGTTGCATTTTTTCTCTGATGAGCCCCTGGCAATGAAAATGAAGCTCAACTTGCTCAATCAATAAAAGTATAAGTATTTGATAATGAATTATTAGATATGTACCTTCTGATGGTGGTCTGGCCATATCCTGATGAGACAAAGTAGGGGAGAAAGCCATCCCAAGTCCAATGGAAGAAGTTCCACCAAAAGAAGCTGGGGAAGATGGGAGATCATATGACACTTCAATTTCCGTGTAATAGAACTCCTCCTCACGGTCATCGGCCATAGACTCTTTCCTAAATTCCAACAAGTATGTTAAATGTATAGTAAGTAGCATGTAAACAAAGCATTTGAGTTGTTAAATGGGGATCATCTTACCCTCCTAAATGAGCATATCTCACATGTGCCTCAATATCCACGCATCGTTCTTTGACGATTGCACAGCCAGGGAAAGTGCACTTGAAGATTTGACGAGTTCTTTTGCGTCTTGGTTCTTCCATCCAATCCCCAATGTCACTTTCGACACCCTCATCGCTGGAGGAAGGCGTTGGACTGTTGCTGTTGAAATGCGAAGAAATATCACCCGGAGATGAAACTGCTCCCAAACTTCCAACAACGCTCTGATTTGCACTTAGCCATGACGAAGCACCTGATGAGCTTGAGCTCCAAGAAGATGAGATCATCCCAACTGTTTTTAAGAAATAAGACAAAAAGTTAGTTTTCCATCAATAACATATTATAATAAAATCAGTTTGTCTCAATTTACTAGCTTGTAATTAAATATATAATGAGCCCATAAATGTCTCAACATAAATCAAATCAACAAATGAAATGAACATTTGCAATTCTAACTCTACAAAATAAACTTTTTGAGTAAATAATTTATCATTCATGTACATATAATTATGTATGTATATACGTGTATGTATATAATTTGTTTATGACAATGGAATCATTTTATTATAAACCAGGAAAATAACAAATCAATACTCGATTTATGTAGCAAAATAACTGACCTTATTATTACTATTAATAATAAAAACGCATCTGCACAAATTCACCCATAAATAATTTGTTCAAATTAGAAATGAATAAAATGTGTATGACTGGATATAGAGGTGAACGACATTAAGAATTGCTGGATAATATAATTTGAATACATTTATTATATGGAAGGCATTAAATAGAGTAGTGTAAGCAGATTATTAATGCCATGCATATTAAACAAAGTATCTCTTTATACATTTATTAACGCGTACACATCATATTTTTAAACCTTATACATCAATTAAAAGGCAACAACTACTGTTTTTGACCTTTTATCAACTCTATGAATTTGTACTACGCATTACATCGCCCTTTGATCTTGACTAATTGAATATTAAACGGAATTAAGAGATGATGTAAAATTTAACTCGTGAATAGTAAATGGAAAGGAAAATGCCGGCCGGAAAACTCTTATGTAAAGCATTCAATTAATTCAATAACAATTCTGCCACACGCAACTTTGTACAATGCGTTCATAGTTTTTGCACATAAATAGCCAAGTTAGCTGTTCAATAATAAAAGTGGAACATTTTGTATGAACTGATGAATTGGCTTCATTAAGCTCAGTTGCTGAGAGTTGATTAAATAAAATTGGAATTAAAATTTGAACAAGGAAAGAGAATTATTTGTTTGCTTTTGATTTGAATTTATTTAGATATAGAGAGGATTTTGATTGCAAAGAGCACAAGGACAAATCCGCATTTTCAATTTCATTGCAAATGAGCACTTTTGTTCTACAATATGCAAATGTACACATGATGATTGTTCACAATAGGCGGAAGCTATTCTACTATCATTACACTTGATTTAAACACTCGACATGTAACACACCCATGAGATCGTGGCCAAACTTAGTCTTGTCTACCAAATAATTCTAGCACAAGCTATTTTTTAGCATACAACTAACCAACTATGTAACGCTGGCCATATTTAGTATACAGTAATTTCAACATCAACTTGCTAAACTAAAAATTCCCAGAGAAGTTTAGAACCAGTGACAAGGTTGCATGATTGTTATGAATTTATGTAACTTTGCAACTTTTCCTCATCATACATTCGCAAGAAATTATTATTGGGGATATTTTCTGGAACACAAATTCATGCTTCGGTAATTTCCTTCTTGTTGTTGTTTTCGGAAATTTAGCTTGTCACCATATTTAATGACGCGTTGCGTAAAATTTATTAGTTTGGAATAGAAAATAAATTATGTAGATATGCGTTGAATTTGAATTCCAAGTAAATAATTTGTAATAAGACATCATTAAAATTGATGCGAAATTCACCTTTCAAGGGCAAAAGAACAAGCTAGAGAGTTGACTCACATGTTTTTCCTGGACTCTCTATTTTTTACCGTAAATAAATGCAAAGATAAATGTTGTGCTCAAGCAAAAACTATTGTTGATTTATTTAACCGTACCAAAATTCTACCATCCAAAATGAACTCCAACTCTATTCAAAATTAAATATTTCTACAGAACATGACAAATTAGAAGGATGCAAGCTTAAGAAAATTAGCCTTGGTCTCAAACTGTGGCAATACTGCAGTGCAATTGCAGTTTAGTACCCACGCGACATGAATTGAAATGCTAATAGAAAGTACAGATTTGTACAGTATAACGTTTAGCCCTCTAGCCTTGTTTGCAGACACGAACGCATAATAATAATAATAAATGGTTTGGGGTATTTTATGAGACTTTAGTAATTCATTTGCTTAATCCTAAGCTACTTGCTTTTCTTTATACCCATTCGGATTAAAAATTTACAAGCACTTTGCATTTTGCGTGTAACAATAAGACTGTAATGCATGCAAAACAGTATTTGCTTTTCCATATTCCTTCCACACGCGTTGGTCTGTTTCTCTAACAAGATTAAAGCCTAATTTTCAAGGATATTGGATAAGTGGGTCTGACCAAGTTTATGCAAATGCCAATTCACCTGTCATATCTCATGGAAGTTACTTTTGTTTTCCCGTAACTAAATTATAGCTTTTCAAATCACTTGAATGATATTAAATGGGTTATACAAAAATGAGATTTTTACAGATATTTTTAAAAATGTCAATTTATCATAAAACAGTAAAGAAGCGAGCATTATGAGTTGACCTACATTCTATGCAGCTCTAAAAGATGGACTAACATGCAATAAAAAGAATTGCTGCTGGTAAAAATTAGAAACGCTGGTTTCTGTGCTGTGTAAAAGAGAGAATAGCGGAAGCAAAATATATATTTGTCACTTGTGTATACCGAGTGTTTGGTTTATTAATTTCAATTCACTTGCTACAGCATACCACAAAAGCGATTTTTGTTTTTATGCCAGACGTTTCAAGGTTTGCTTACAAGGTTGCTTGATGCCGCTTATTCCCGTGCCTTACACTTTTTTTGCACGTTAATTTTGTGCTGCCAGCAAATTTAAGGTTGCAATAATGTGTGGAACTGTGACATCGATCAATAAATATCTTTTTTAGCAGTACAACCTGTAGCTTGAAAATTTAAAGAGCAGCAGCATAATAAGAATGCAATTTCTTTTTCGTTGTATTTTGTTATACTTGAAATGATAATAAAAGCTTAACCCATGCAGCCTCCACTTTTTGTCATTGTATTTGCATTGTTTTCCTTGAATCAAGAAATTAATACTACAGTCAGAGCACAGAGAGAAATATACAAAAATATGTATTGTAGTATTTAAAGGTAAATTTTCTACACACTTGATCTTACATAACTATCTCTTAATTCCACAATTGTAGAGCTCACACGTGTGTATTGTGTTACTCAAATATTGCCTTAACACTACTACCGCATTCACAATAATTCGCATCAACAATCAGGGTAACCTTGTAACGACTTTTTAAAATGGCAAACACGAGTCATGATGAAGATTTCTGCGCATAATTAAATTCATGCTCTGGCTTTAACTAAAGGCAAATTCATTCCAATTATTATTGTACTTTGGTTGGCTACATATATACACACGGATACAACTTTTTGTGCCCTCTAAAAACATTCCTCCATTCATTCACGAATCACACGATCATCACAAGATTAGCTCATCCCCTTACTTCTCAATTTAACGTAGTAAATGTAGTAAGCAACAAGCCGGCCGGTATTTTGTGCAAATGCTTTGCAACTTGAAAAGTGTTGCATACGAGGAAAACACAAACTAAATCCACAGACTTGCCGGTGCGCATTACTTTACAATTATCATCATCACCATCACTGCGTCATTCTTTGTATGTAATTTTTCCTACAAATAGTTTAGATAACGTTTGTTATTATATACCAATGCTCTTGGATGAGAGATTCTGAAATGTTCCAGCTTGTTGTAGAAGATTTGTACTGCGTCTCAAGTGTATCAAATTGTAAACACTTTTACTTCTGGGTTTTATAACAGCAATCAACAAATAACAGAAGGTTAAAGCTCAGGGGAATTTTAATAGTTTGTTTGTTTTCTTCTGGAACAGGAAACTTCTTAAAGGGATAAATCATACTTATTATCCAGCAAAACAAAAGGGAAAGCGAGAGCGTCAGACAATAATGTAAATATTAATGAATAATGATGACGCAAATAATTTTGACCATTGACATGACACATTCAAACATTTACCAATAGATTTTTATCGGACCACAAATTACTCGGTCCAAATAGGCCTATAAATGAAACTGATTATTGAAGCGAAAACAAATAAACATGCTTTAATGAAGCTTGTGCCGGTAATGCTCGTGGAAGGAAGAAAAATAAAGAGATTATCGATTCTATTCTAGAACAAATTTGCAGTGTTTCAAAACAATTTAATGCTTGACAGTTTGTTTTTCTAGCAAAAATTGCTTTTTTACTTGCCTAAAAATGTTCAAAAAGAACAACACTCGTTACATTCTGGATTTTAATGCTGTTAGCAAAGGAAAAATTTAACGTTGTCAAGAATTTATCCCACGTTAAAAATAGTTAAATCGGGAGGTTATTGCGCTGTTATTTAAGGCCATTTGTACATGGCCAAACACCTTTAAACGTATGGAATAATTTTAGCCATTATCTAACTGTTCCTCACTCTTGAACGGCTCGTGCCTCGTTCTGGCTTGGATTAAATGACCTTGCATTGCACTTTGATAAACTTGGGTTCAAAGAACGGTGCATAATAATTTAGAGATGATACATATGCACTTTGGATCCGGATAAACTTAAATGAATCGATCAATGACTGGGATGATGACGTTTGAAGTCAAGCAATTAGGCATTGTTGGATTTGCAAAAGCCCCGGATTAGCAAAATGTTATTAATTCAGTGCCACTTTGTTTGTAACGCCTATTGCAAAAATACAAGTTGTGCAATTCTGTAATGAAAGGATGCAACAACTTTCCATCCTCTTATAATAATGCATGCGCCTGGCAGATGACACAATGCTAATAGAGTTGTACTGAAATCAGTTTCTAATTGTGAATCTAAATAGTGATTAGGCCTCAGTGCAGCTTGTGCAACATAATATGTACTTATTATAAATCAAGCTGCTTTGAGATAGGTATATGTTTGATGCATTTTTACAAGTCCTTGAATTGGAAAAGTTCAACGCAAGGTTATATCCAATGACATCCACATTTTTAAAGAACCTGCGATAATAAAATTATGTATGTGTTAGCCTTCTCTGCTTTTAATTTTATATAATTCAAGTGCCAAGCTGGCTGCTGCACTACTTGCATTTGTCAATTTGGAATGGGAAAAACTATAGAGTTCAACTTTGATAAATGATTCTTACATTATGGGTGGTAACTTTATTAAATGCCAACACTAAGCATCCCTAGCTAATGTTGAATTTGCTATCTCATTTTATTATTTTAAGTAATTAAGATTATAATTGATTTAAATAAATACAACGCAGTCTTTCAAACATTGGAAAAATTAAATGCATCAGTTTTCCTTAATGAACAAAACTTTGATAGTAATCCAACCACACCTATCTAAAATATAAATCAGGATGCGAAATCAAACAACAATGCATTTTCAATCTTTTTAATTTACAATTCAGTTACGGCTATTATTTTACTATTTTTTCCTCACTTTAAACAAACATTCCTGCTGATCCCTGCTTTGATCAAGATTGTCTTTTAATTTACAACCTAAAAACTCAATCTCAATGCCATCCAATTGATACATTTTTCTTTTGTCCTGACTCTACATAGACCATCATTATATATTGTTCTATTCATACCCGATATATATATCATATGTACAAAAGTAACGCGTTACCTTGAGATAGCATGGATCGCATTAAATACAATTTCTTTACATCATTATTCATTCCCTCTCTATAATGTGCATAAGTATATTGGGACAAGGCAATAAGGCAAGGCAGGACCAAGTATGATGATGAGTGAGTTTTGTTCAAGGCTCAAGGTGAAGATTGACGATCAACTATTTATTTAGTAGTAAACCAACTCAACCTTAGCCCTACACCATGCCAAAGAAATTATGCCACAACAACGCAAAACTTCACCTGCTACTGATTGTAGTCATTAGGTATTTAAAATTTAAATCTCTTCAATATTTACTCTAGATTAGCAGAGTAGTTGGAATACTGACTTAATTTATTAGTATTCACAACAAGCAAATATGTATAATTCTCAAGTTTTTGTTCTCACCGTTGTCCACCCAATTTGGAGATTTGGGGCTGCCAGAAAGACTCATGAGGACTAAAGCAGCAGCACATTCGTCCATCTCACCATCTCCTCCCCCTTGAATCATCACTGGCTGAAATAAACTCCCGGAACTTGGTCGTCTTTTCCTTGACCTACAAACAATGACAACAAAACATTGAAATCATACATTTATGTCATTTTATAGTCAAGATCAATTATCTGTAAACATGCAACACGATATTCAGTCAAATCTTTCTTACAGCTTATGTTGTTGTATATAAAAAAAATCATCTTTGAAATTGTAGCACAATGAGCGAGTTATAGTTGGGAATTATTTAATTTGACTTCATTATGAAGACATTATAATATTATCTCCTGTTGTTACCCATTAGGGTTTTTATAGCTTGCCTATTGTGCTCACAATAATTTGACTTTACATTATGTAAGGTTAGCTTATACAACCACTTTACGTGTAATCAAGTAACTGAATACAACACGCTCTCTCTTCCGGATGCTCTTTTTGCTTTATGAACCAAATTGACTACAGCTATCAAATAGTGGTAGTATTATTATGAGACTCGCTATAACTGCTTGTATCCGTGTCAAATTCACATAACGTAACATTCAAAATTACATTAATACTACTACACTTTTTATTATATTGTTCGAGTTTGTATATGCTGCTAATAATCACGGTTGGAATCAAGACCTCATTTACTTTAAAACATAAAATACGGATTTATTATAACATAATTGCAACCTTTAATTATGTCCTCTGCAGATTAAAAATAATTTGCTAAAAAAATTCAAAAGCTGTGATCTGCTTTTTATTGCTTGCTTTATAGTAGCATTATACAGTCTGTACCATTATTACCAAAAATTTCATGCAATGCAAGTCTGCAGCTAATTGCGAATGGATTTAATATATATGTGCAAAGCTATTTCTCAATAATTATAAATTGGCTTATTACATTGACGGTACCGTAATTCATAACCTTTTCATTATACAACAAACTTTTTGGCTTTGAGCTTGATACATATAACAAGGCATATTTAATATTCATTCACACTTAATAAAATGAATTATTTATTTATATGCACAAAAAATAATTATCTGAAGGTCTTTTCCTTCTTTTACCTACTTAAGCCAGTTTTGGGTGCAAATATGCAATTTGTTAAAAAGTAGCAAATAATTTATGTGCAGCACATCACACCATGAGAATAAATAAAATCAGATTGCCAAATCAGTTACGGTAATTAAAATCAAGTAAATAAGAGGGAAATTAAAAGTACCTACTAATTTTTTTGCTACAGTTCTGCCAAGCTCTGTTACTTATCTTGAGATTTACATTTTATTTCACAAACTCTCATGAATAATAGCTGATAACATTGTGATAAGTGTTGAGAATTGCTAACAATGTTAAAATAATATATAAAAGTTTTTTTTTTAAAAATGCAAAGACAATGGTTTAATTGAGAGTAAGTGTATGCATACTGATTGACAGACCGTACCAGTTTAATATCACCACCACCCAAAATAATCTGTAATTAATGTTAAATATATAAGTACCTTGCATTTAATTCACATTACAAATTGCAAATAACATAATTGTAAATAGAACTCAGCATCCTTTCTCAACTCTGAATAAGAATGATGAATGCCCTTCCACTTTTATTTGATACATTTTTCACCTTTGTCTTTGTCATCATGTACTTAATATAAGTGTACATATATTATTAAATTAAATTGGAACAAAGGGATTTTTGGATCATTTTTGATTGAAACTTTCAAGTAGGCAAAAATTCAGTAAGTTTCTATTTTGAAAATAAACTCGGTCGTAGTAACACTCAATTGTTAAAAAAGAAAGTTTATCGTTTCGGTCTACTTGCATCATTATTTAATCGAGAATCAAAAACTTTTGCAATCACCTAAAGTTAGATAGATCACTGATCGGCTATTTACTAAATGCTTTGAATTTTGAATGCTGAGAATATAACTTGAAAAGGTGAAAAGTCGGATCCAAAAGTCATGATCATGATTTTTTATGGGTCGTGCAATCCCTCTCTCCTAAATAAGTTCTTATAATGATGAAATCTGTACTAATTTGCCGGAACGACTATAATAAACTATGCCAAATTAAACTATAAGACAAGACAATTGAAAAAGTAATTGAATTACCGAATTAACAATTTTACTTTCACACAACCACATTTCCTTATATTTAGCCAACATTTGTTTTCGTCAATAGAAAATGTAGCCGGTGACACGATTACTACAAACAAAAGTCTACATATATTTATATATACTCCTACACATTCCTTGTTGAAGAAAAACAAACGCAATTTCGCACATCCTTTTAATCTTTGTGTGCAAAAAACACATTTCTAAAGATTGCGTACCACTATCTAATCACATGATACATAATCTGTTGTCTGTTTTGGATAAATATTGAGCGTATCTGTATTTTGACTGTGTAATACAATAAAGTGAATTTCCAGCTTACATAAAATTTCAGTACGCATAACTTGTGTGAGTAATGAGTAAACACATTATTTAGTTGGAATTGTGGTTGTGTCGTCACAGCCATGTCATAATAACGTTCCTTATTAGATCAGCAACCAAGCCTTTTGTGCAATTTATTCTTTTGCCTGAATGAACTGGAATAAACATGTTACATAAATTTACACGCTGCGCAAAATGAGACGCCAATTCTATTTCCATTCCAGCATCATTTTGTATCTCTTTCTCTCTCTTTACTTGTTAAATGTTGGGTCACGTCATGCTTATGTATACTGATACACACAAAATCAGTTCAGTTCAACCGGCGTCGCATATTATTATAATCTGCCGGTTAAATTGATATTTTAACAGATCGCTTAATTAATCCATATTTAAAACTTTCAACGACCTTCTTTATTAAAAATTCTTGAATGCCTGATTAAATGACAATGGACAATCGCTTAATTTTTCATGACGTCAACAAATACTGAAAAAGCGAAGAGCAATAATAAAAATACCCTATATACTGTTTCCTTCCATTGTGACCCTGAGTAAGATTTTGAGTTTAGATCGATACTTTGCAACTTTTTCCTGGCAATATACGCATTTGCTTGTCCTGTTACGTAAAGTGTACAACACGCGTCGGAGTAGGTACATACATTGTATAATAAAAAAAAAATAAAAGTGACTGCGGATGTAGAATTATCTCTTTTTGTCCATGCAAAATTATACATGGTATTCGAGCATACTATATTCGTAATGACCCAATAATTTATTTGGAAATGGTTGCAGAAAAACAAGAATTGAGCATCAGCCCCCGCTATTCAAAGATCTACTGCATGAATGAGTGATCAGCGCATTTTAGCACTTTGTTAGAGCTGGTTTAATCCTACTTCTACTTCTTGTACGCAATGATTCCCGTTCTTTAGCTTTGCTGCAGGCAGTGAAATCTGTGATGACCTACTTTTTAAGTCGCCATCACATTGCTTTACTTATATCTTACGCCACTTATTTTCATTCTACCAGCACTTTTGCTCTGACACTAAAATTAATGACAATAATAATATTGCATAAATAGGATAAGATGTGAACCAGGTGATTGAGTCCATTCTTATTTTTGTTTAGGTGAGTCATTAACAAGGGGTTAAAAATATTCCAATGCTTATTGTTGATTTTTTTCCTCCTCCTATTTAAAAGCATCAACAACATTCGTTTAGTTGACCAGCCTTGGCCCTGATTGCGTCTTGAGTTTTTGGTTTGCTAAACAGACCCGAGAACAGTTACCGTTAACTGCCAACTATACACAATGTCATAAATAATCACAAGTTGTTTCACTACACTTACATACAACTAACTACTTGACATTTGTACAGCATCATGCTTCCGGCTTTTGGACATTAAAACATCTTAAATTATCTCTTCTCACTTTTACTCAACTTTAAATTACATTTGATCCTGGCTTTATAACTTGTGTGCAAAAGTCATCATAAATTAGGTTCTTGGGTTGCTCTATTTTTGCAGCACCACATTTTCACAGAGTGATCACTTTTGATGTGTCTAATGTATTGTATCATTTGTATCACATCACTCAAAAGCCTCGTCCTTCGCCTCTATAAATGTCTAATGGAAACTGCAA
>JAQIXN010001200.1:0-21290 GCA_034698145.1 Proisotoma minuta | reverse complement strand
CAGCATTGACCAGGATGGTGTGACCTTGTGACCTTTTTTTTGTAATGGGATCATTCTTGATATATTTTGCATATATTCTGAAAATTTTTTGTAAAAATATTCACATGGAGTGAAGATATCCTCATTGGTAATGAGGATAAAATCAGTTTTTATTTCTGTGTACCTCGTGAAAATAACTTTGCATTTTTTTATCATAACTTTTTTACTTTAGTAAGGCTAACATAAGATAACTGTTTTATTTTAAAGGTTTAACCTTTATGTATCTTTGAAGGCCATTTTTATTGTGGTCAATGAAACACCCATTAGAAAATCCAGTATCTTCTAGACACGGCGTGGGATTTGACTAATTTTATCTCTTAGACTTTGGAGATTTTTTTTTGGTCCGTTGTGACCTTGGCCGACCACCGCTATATTTTTTCTTTTATGGAACTTGATCCTATGAATCTTTTGATACTATGGTTGACCAACTTTTTATTGATTTTACTGCATTTGATAGCGTTTAAAATCTCGTTATTTTTTTTCTCTTGCTGAAAGTGTAAAATTTATGCTGCGCGCTTGCTTTTAAGGGCTCATATATTTGGATGCTTAGTTGATGATTAAAATTGAAAATATGCATTTTGAAGACAATCGGTTTATGCACATTATGCAACTCGCCAATTAATTTTATCTTCGGAAGTTTCGGAAATATACCCGGGTAACAGTATTTATGACTGGACTAGGTAATTGTTCGGAACAAGCAACAAGAAATGTTTGGCCTTCATCGTTTGAGGAAAATTCTTGTGGATCCCCATAATCTCGTCCTCCATCAATGCAATAATCAAGCGTTTTAATTTTGTAGCATTTCCTACTGTTGTCTTTAAGAAATATTGGATGTCCATCTGGAAGAACGATCGCTTTCCCATCTTTACGATAAATTATATTCCCATCCCTTCTGACATGAAAACTGCAGGCAGTGTTATTGAAATTAATATATGGTACATGTATAAAATCATTAACATGGAATAAAATCTGTACTTGTTATAATAAATAATATAAAAACTCACTCTGCTGGGAAATAATTTCTTCCTGTGGTATTGGACAAAAATTCAGCAAATAAATTTCCTGAGGGAAAAATTTGAGTAGTGTTTGCTTGATTACAATGGTATTTAAAGGATCTCGGAGATTTGACTGTGAAGTGAGGATTGAGACTTTTTTGCTCTTGATCGCTCACTCGGTTGGACATATCTTCATAAAATATGGGCTTAAAAACGGAATTTGATTTAACGCATTGCCGTAAGCCGAAACTGTAAATCTGGTCTGGCTCGCAACACTTTTGAATACAAGGAATATTTTTTGAGCATTCTGGTTCACAAATCTTGACTTCAGCAAATTCACCTGTTAGCCTGGCTCAAAAAATAAGAATTATATTCTTTTTAATCCGTTTGTCAGCAGCATAAAACATATTATTTGTGAAAGTCATACGAATTTATGCAATACTCTTCGGGACTGTAGAATTCGTTGTTGTATCCAAAATATCCATTATCAAGAAATCTCAAAATATGTTTTTCATCATTGTCCATTTTTACTTTAATAGATTTCGAGTCAAATATGACGAATTTATGCCCTTTTGCACATCTGGGCTCACTTCTTTTGAATCTTGAATAATAATGAAATTAGAAATTGCTAGTTGCTCGTTCGTTCGCAATGATTTGATTTATCTATTGTGCATGACGAAAATAAATATAAAAAATATAAATATACCGTGAATTGGTTTCGAGATTGCCTTTCAAAGCCAATCTTTTAGTATTTTCTTTTGTGGCACATTGAAATGTCTCAAGCCCTTGATCCAAGTTGCAACAAACTGGGAAAGAAACAGTTGATGGTGGAAATAGAATCTTATGCAAATCGTTTTTCGATCCTTCCAATTCCCACAAGGAAGTTAACTCTTCACGTTCCCAACTGAAATTAGAATCCGCAGCTGGAAAATTAGTCAGATTCCCTTGTTCCGAAAACAAAGTTGCAAGTTGAAAAAGTTGTTGCAAGAAATGAAGGTACATTTTATCACAAGATATTAATAAGAACTATTATGAAGCGTGAGTGTTTATATGTATTTATTTATAATGAATGGCTAAATAGGTCATTAAATTGTGGTTAATTTTGGTTTCCGAAGCTGTTTGACCTAAAAACAAGCAAGCTCTAATAAGCTCTAGTACGACAATTGACTCATCTCATGAATTTTATAACTAAATGCTGACTGATAGTAAATGAAAATTGTGTCATCAATAGTATAACAATTTTATGAGCAGTCAAATTTAGGAGAAAGTTTTGATGGTACTTGTGAATGATAATAAATGAACAAGGCAGGAGGCTATATATATATATATATATACTTATATGTATGTATGTAAAATAAAATAAAGAATGTTTCTGGGCTCTGTATCCGTTTTAATGACAAGGATTTATATGAGTAGATTAATCTCGACTCTGTCCGGGTGGGATGATGAGTAGATTTTCACGCTCTGTCCAAAGAAATGGAAGAATTGTAAGTAGAGAATACAGCAATGTCCGATTTTGATTGAATTCTGCAAATTCCAACTGAGGTGGATTAATAGATGGTCTGCCATATCCTCCTTGATTCATTTAGAGAAATCTGAAACACGTATTTACAGAGCAGGGGAGTGAAGAGACGGCTTTCACCATCAGTCTGTTTTATTGAAACTGTGTTTTTCCATCAACGGAGATCAACATTACTTCCGTTCCTTGTCTTTACGACCATGTGCCAACTAGCCACCCACTATACGTATACTATATGTCTATTTGACGAGACCTAACAAATCAGAGACCAGGAAGGAACTGGAAAGCGAAACGTAATCAATAATGCCCACATAGTTTGCTCTATCCTCGAGTGGGATATACAATTTCAACAAATCTCTGAGCGGCTAACTCTGCTTGATTTTGCTACATACAAGATAAGGAACTGCTTTCTAAAGTTTATGAGCCATGGATGAATGGTTATAGAGTATATTGTATAAACCAAAATCACGGATATTCTAATAATAATATTACATCCTAATAAAGTGAGAAGATATTCTTCCATCTAAATGTAATTTAACATCAGCCTACTGTATATATAGTAGATTCTTTGAAACTTTTTTATTGAATGAATGGAGATGATTGATGCATTTTTCACCACCATTCAACACACTCAATGTGAGACGTCTAAAGAATTTTGACACTGACCACACAATCGAGAGAATTGAAAGAGAAAGTGTGTGAGTATAGAAGTAGAGATACATATATAGTTTATACTAGATTCTATTAACACATTGTGCACTTCAGATGCGATCAGCTAGAATATTTATATTTTTATAATCCTGACATTATGAATTCATATTATGCAACCATTTTACGAGTATCGCTTAACCAAAGAGTCACTAAAACTGGGATTGAATGCATAAATGTTCACTGGAGTGAGTTAGGAAAGTATGATTTGATGCGGGTGAAAGTAATCGAAGCGTGATATTCCATGATATGACCACAACCATAATTTGGTTGTATTAATCTGCTAGTAATCATTTCTTATGTGTAAATAAAACGACAGAATGTATAAACCATTTTTGGCATTCATTCAACTATATACCCAAACTGTTGCTAAAAATTCAGTCGAATCTATATACATAAATGTAAACAACATAATATATTTACATGGGCATGCATTATACACAGTCCATAAAATGCAAGAATTGAATAACAACAAAGTTTTAATGGCAGTTAGTTTGACCGGACGGCAATTATTCTAGCTTTCATTCAAGTACAGAGCAATTTATGATGTAGTATTGATGTCAAATTGATTCCCAACAATTTAGAGAAAGACAAAGCAATTTTATTGTCCATGAAAGTAAATTGCAGGAGATTTAGAAAATTGTGTGTTATGAAATAGTTGACAGCAATACAGAATATCGTCATTACTATTGCAGGGCTTGAAGCACAAGTTTGAGCCACAGCCATAAAATAAATTCGGATTACAGTTGACGGCTATGATCGTCCCACTATCAACTGGCTTTCCCTCCGCGGAGTGGACTCCATATAATCCATCCACAACATTCCTTTCCAAGTCATACAGGGAACAAGAGTTCATTCCTTCAAATTCAGCTTGTTCCTTTGTCCGCATTTAATTCTCAAGTCGTCTTGTGGAGAGAGGGAGTAGAGAATTTCCGTGAATGGGAAATTGTTGGTAGCACTCGATTCATTAAGCTATTATCACGTCCCCTCAATAATTTTATTTGTCTTGGCAGTTTGGAAACGACTTGATTAAAAATATATTTGTCTGTATGGACGAGGAGTGCTTATCCATGCAATTCAAAGCAGTCCATGCTTTGAATTTCAAGATTGCGTTCGGAATTTGTGGACAATGAACCAGATTTGGCAATGTTAGACAATAACCATGATGCATATGTATATGACATGAAATGAATGAACAAAACACAGGTATTTTTTAGTAATAATTTAGTTGACATTTAATATGGTCCAATAGGGAAATGGAGAGGTAGCACAGCACAGCTCATTTATATACCTTTTATTTGCTGACCCACAGTATAAAAATAAATATTAAACATTTGCAAGAGCAAATGCGTCCATTTGCTCCATGGTTGGAGAACAACTCGGATGGATTTTCACCTGTCAAGGGAAATCAAACGTCACATTTAGCATACTCCTACTAAAAACTAGAAAGAGCAAATGCAAACATTACGCAAGGAACACACACAGAGCGTCAATCAAAAACATCTTCCAATATGACAATAAACTAACTTTTTAGTGATATTGTCTGTCAAAAGTAAGTACTTGTATATTTACCAATATATTTCTCTATAATTTGCATTGTGAAAACGTTTAAAAAGTCAGTAAAATGGCCCTGCATGCAAAACTTGTTCTGTGTTTACTCAATCAGCAAAATAACTTGAGAGAAATTGGAGAAAGTTTTTGAAAGGTTGCTGACAAAATAATTTAAAAATAACACTCGTTTCCCTAAAAAATTCATCCATCTCCTTCAAGAAATAATAGTTTTGTCATGTTATATATAGCGATGTTTGAGTTTCACTTTGTTTTTTCATGCAAGCAGGAGAAAGTTTTTGGGTAAATGGCCGGAGGAGCCCATTATTATGTCACATTATTTTAGAATCTGGGGGATGTTAAGGAAATAAGGGGATGAGAAGTATTGAGGAGCCTGAAGGCAGCAACTGTTCCACTGTCAATTGCTCCTTCTTTTTATTTACTTTCCCCGACAACTTTCCCTTCCAATAATGATTTAAAGTAACAAAGTTAATTTCCCTACCAGTCCCTAGCTCTCTCATTATGAATTCTTTCCTTCATCATTCAAGCTCGTTTGAAGCAGGTGGCACTGCCTATTAGAGGAAACGCATCAATCATTTCCACTAATCCCCCCCTCCTATAACTACTTACTCCTACGCCCTTCACTTTTGACAACTGATATAACCATTAATTAAGCAACCCTGAAATTAGGTGTCAAAAACTAAAAATTACGTGTTGACATTTACCACTTTCCTTACTTGCAAACAAGTTGTGTATGTTATGGCTATATGTACTATATATATATATGTACAAGTAGTTTTCTCAAACGATTGCGTGACTGAGGCTTTAGGCAGGATTATAAAGTTAATAGCAAGGTAACAAATTACCGTTTAAGATGTGGACAATGGCTGTAGCATTATGGGGTGGACTGTAACATTGATATGTACCTACATGATACATAAAACATAAGTTAAAATATCCTTACACCATAAATAGGTATCATTGATATATTATGTACCAATGTCCTTCCTTGTGATTCTTGCTAGATTTAGGACGCTTTTGGCGTTATTGGACTGGTCAGAATTCATTTCCGTTTTGATGCTCACCCCTCCACGAGTTACCTAAAGGATGAAATCAACATCAAACTTGTATAATTAAACTCGGCACTTACATCATGGTTGAGTAGTTCTGAATTCCGATACCAACTCACAGACTTTGATTTGAGATTATTCACTGAAACAATAATAAAACAGATTTGCAATAATTAAATCCATTACACACGAGTGAAAGCAAATAGAATGAGATACAACCAAACACATTCAAATTCAATCTTAATCCATAAAACATTACAACACAAACATTGCGTATAATTATTATAGGAGGGTGAAAGTTTGAACTGCAGTGTGGATTTAATTGTGGCTGGAATTGGGAATAAACGGTAATGACACGTCATGAAACATTTCCAAGTATAATTTAGTCTGGGAACAACATCCAGGTCATCACCGGTAACTTATGGGCCATTTCCAGCACTCATTCGGAAACCACTAATTAAACTGAAGAGTAAATGTTGGCTATAATATAAACCTCTTATCAATTGTTATTGTTGTTATTATTATTATAATACATTTTCGTACATTATAATAAAACAAGGGATGCGGTCAGGACAAACCGCACGCTCAAGCTACTTGATTCATGCATGATTACTCATATATTAAATACTACCTATATACTGACACAAATATATTTAGGTTTGCTAACCCACTTTCGTGGTATCAAACTGTTCTAATGTAGTTTTGTGTGCTAAAGTAGTTTTGCAAATTACAAAATTATAGGAGAATGATATGCTACCATATCATTTGTTCACAGCTCAAAGGTTTTTGAAATGGAAAATGAATACAAACAAGAAGATGGGGTGAGTAAAAGAGCACTTGAGCCTCTCTGTCTATGATAGCGATAAGGAAATCTTGAAACAAGGTTATTGCACACAGTTTGAGATTACGTAATGGTTGAATGAGCGAATCTCTTAAAATCGTTCACTTCAAACGACTCCCTATAAGTACATATAATACTAACCCTTTCAAATTCAATCCTTCTTTCTTTCTCCTTATACTCTTCAAAGTTTGTTTTGTGGAGGAATTTCAATTGAGTAAAGTAGAGAAGGATTCATTAGCACTCGTTTCATTAATAATGTTGTAATAATGGTTCTTGATATTCAATCACATTAGTAAACATTCACTCCAAATAGATATTACTTTCCCATTCAACATTCAAACATACATATAACATTTGCTGGAGAAACTTGTCTACAAAGTTTAGAGTGGATTGAAAGTGACAGTTGTAGAGCTTTGATTTTCTTGTTCTATTGTTGCAAATCTTGGAGCAAAGTGGCACCAAGTATTTAGACAACTTAAAATATTCATTTACATAAACTTGTACAACAGAATACTCGTAGAGAAAGATTTATTTGTATATCAAACTTTCTAAATTAATCTGACACATGTAACCATTACTTAGAACTTGCCTTTCCAAAGTTTAATTGTCATTTTATATCAGATTTAAAGGAACCACAGAGAATTCTAAGCAGTAGATAGAACAATTTCGCTCCAGATAATGTAATTAGAAAATTGAAGAATACAACTCCAACAACAGAAGCAACTTTAATGAACTACTATGGTCAATACCTAAATTGAATAGAAACAAAGTCTCAAATTCTGTTTAATTGTAACATTTGTAGCACAGTAGTAGTCAACAGTGTAAATACTTAGAAATCTGAGACTAGTGAAAGTATCTTTGTTAATCTCAGCTCAACATTTCCTATAAAACAGACATGATAAACAAACAAATCAAAACCAAGGTCTTTTACTCGGAAATTTAACGCTTTGTGCTCATAGTATATGTAAAGGGACTCTTTTGCTCATGAAATGACCATGACGTGCTCACCACAATTTGCAGTGTCCAGCATTTGGAGAGTGGGCTGTGCTTTTTATGATATTGTTGTTTGGAATGAAATGTTTGTGATTGGGAGCTTAAACGGAAGCTTTGAGTTAGTTGAGCAGATTATATTTGGCTTACCTATACAGACGAGTTGGAGAGTGGATCCTTCTTTGTAATGGACGTCGTGTATCCGCTCACCTCTTGAGTTTACTATAAACACTTCGGGCGCTGGAAAAACAAATTAGCCTTTTCCATTATCTGAAATGGGTCCTTGTCCTTGTGTGTGACACCTGAGGGTGCCACCACCATTATATCAGCCCTTTATGTCTCAAGTTCCGGAATGAAAACACTCTCAAAACGAGAGGAGTATAGTGCAGTCATGCAGAACCATAAAATATCCCAATCCGCACACTTGACAGGAAAATACTACAACTCATAGTCAAATATGAATAAAAATTTATTTCTCTTTCCGTAAAGTAAAGTGGAGCACATTTGCTCAAACCACATCCGCCCAGGATTTTATTATTGTATGTTGAAAGGATAAGCTATGCTCTCAGGAAACAAATTTGGGTGAAATTGAATCTGCCTGCCCTCACCTATTTAATTAAATTCAATTTTAGTGCAGGGAAAGAAAGAGAATGCCCAGAAATGAAAACAAATGCCACACTGTCTTATAAAATATTTTAAACGCAGCCTATTTTATCCTTAGCCCCGAAAAGTGATAAATGATCCATGAATCTAAACTAAAAGTCGTTATCTTGTGACGTATATTACTGGGGCTTTAGTTCAAGTAGACATAAGAACCAATTTTTCATGACAATGACAAAATAACGATCAACGTTTACGAAGGCATAATAAGTAATAACTATCCCATCATATGTAGAATACTACATATACTTTTGTCCAGCCCTTTGAATTTCATTTAAAAAAAATAAATAATTATATTTAATTGACCCATTAAAGGACCACTTGTCTGCAAGTGAATAATGCAGTGCATTGAGATTGAGAGTTATATGGTCAATTTACCTTCAACCAAGAGAGTGACCTCAAGTACTTTTGGAGGATGAGTTGAGATTTGGCAAAGGTAGATCCCAGAAAGATCTCTCGTAGCGTTGCTTATCGAAAGTCGCCAGTTGTTCGGGTACTTGAAGTCAGAGAGAAATCTGTGATCCGAACTATGATTCTTGGTACCCAAAGTGAGTAAATCCATAGAGTCTGATTTACGACGGACCCATGACACCTTCAAAAAGAGACCACATATCCATACATTACTTTTTATCCTTTCACCATATGCATATTTTCAAAAGATTATTCGCCTTCTTTCAAGGCTCCAACTTGTCGATTTCCGTTTACTTACAATTCATTCATAACCCATATTTCTTCTTGTTCAAAGGAATGAATTATTGCTTTCTACTTCTATCCAACTAGTCATCCATTATATATGTATTTCAAAATCTTTTAACCATTCCAGATGGGATTTGGCAGGAAGAATTGTTGGGGACACTTTGTTTGATATTCAATTCAAAATTAGCCACGAGTTCTTTCTGTCACAAATCATTCGTGATTCCTTAAATTTTTTGCCATCTTTTTTGTACCGTTGCACAACTGTTGAAATTTTTTTTGCTTAATATTTTTAATACGTTTCTCACCAAATAAATCAAAAGTGAAAACCAATAAAATAAATTTTCTAGGGTCTCTAATTTTTACAAGAAATTGCATCATTCATCAACATGCTATACCTAGTTAAGGTTGTACATAAATTTTCACTTCAACTAGATCGTTAATATACTAAAGTTTTTTTCCCTTTGGTACATAAGCCGTCCCTGACTTTTGACACATAATCGCTTAATTTTCTCCCACGTTACTCTTTGAATAATGAACTGATTTCATGGTTCATTTTTCAAGCCTTTGGTAATCTGCTGCCTATCAGAAAAGTTGGTCTTCTGGGTCACCTTTGGAAAAACATTTAGTTCATCATAAGTTGTAAGTGGGAGAGAAAGCGAGAGAGTCATTAAGTAAGGGAAATTTTTGGCATTAAGGTTTAATCTGAAGCTTGATCAGAGAAAAAGAGGGAAGAAATATCGACGTGAAAGGAAAGTTTGACCACTCTACAGCTCTCCCGAGATGTTTAAATTCATACAAAGCCTCTCATCTTCCTCCTCTCTCGTGTCCAATTACTCTTTAATCCTTCATGACTAAAGTTTAGACCTCAAATTATTCACGTTGCCCAATATGTTCAACAGATACTCAACTTTTCCTCTTCACTCAAAAGACATTGATGTTGATTCCACAGGAAAACTGTGTCATTTAGTTTGATCAGATTAAAACTTCCAATTGCGTGGGTTTTCGGTTGTAAGTATTATTCAGTGTCCTCTTCTATACTGTGCAAGTTTATCAGCAATTTGCAAGCAAACAATTTTAGATTTGCATTCTCAAAACGTCCCACCACATGATTACTTGGGGTGAAAGTTGGATAAGGTGCTTAAAAGTAGAAATGAAGGCTAAGCCTCCTCTCTATTTTCCACTTACCAATTTATCCTCTATGAAGCCCACCTTGCAGTCCAAGAAAGTATTTTGACCCTCCCGTATTGTGACGTTTACGGCATTTTCTTCAAAATGAGGGCCCCACGGATGATTGGGATGGTGTCTGTGTCTGAGAAATATGAAAACGTAAAATATTAAAGTCATCAAAGGTTTTATGGCATTTTAACTTTTACTATACATGAACAAGACGCGAGAGGATAAATTTTGAAGAGTTTTGTGCCACATGTGCACAAGCCAATATTATTTTCTTAATTCATATTTATGCTCAAAATTTTCTTCTTTAACTAATTAATACTAATGCTGCTGTTGGAAGTCTAAGAAGGATTTAGTGATTTATTAGGCTAATTTATGGCTACTTTTCTTATTGTTCTTATTGTTCTATTTGTGGTTTGAAAGTACATGTAATGTTTGTTGTAAAATCTCTCAAGACTTTCTCTTGAGAAAACAAAGTGTGGGATGTATAATCATGATAAATACTTTTTGATTATCCTTTTGGTATATAAAGTACAACTTTTGTAATAATTAATCGGATATCAAACGGAAGGCAATAAATGGGAAGAGGAAATTATTGCAGAGTTTACTCGCACGTGATTACAGACAAAAATACTTAAACCTGAACTAGAAAAAGAGAAAGCAAAAGAAGCCAAAGCTCGTTACATAAATAAATACATACATTCATGTGTTTGTATATAAAGTGTTGATTTTTGCTGAAGTGAGGAAAGTTGGGACATGTTGGAAGAAAAAATATGTCCGGTTCCTTTTAGCCAACCTTTCACCCATTTCCGAGCCAAATTGTTACGCTTTAATAATTCAGAGCGAGACACGGACCCAAAGAAGGCAATAAATAAACAACAGATAAGAAGAGGAACCATATATTTTACATTTTATTACTTCAAAAATACTTTGTTTTCTTGTTTACTTATCCATTCTGTAATACATATGCTAAGCTGTGTATTGTTAAATTACCGTGGACAGGAAATGAAAAGATGTGACAGAGTTTGTTTGTTCCGTGTTGTTGTTGAAAGCTATTTACATTTCAAATATCTGTATTGTGCTCACCAATAAAGTTCAGAGCATATTAAAGTTTTCTCGTTTGAGCCTTATAATCTTTATCCCTTTATTGTAAAATGAAAATCAATTTCTGAATCAAATATTTGAACTGGAAAAAATATTTTAATATCAAATTCATTGTCAACAACCAGAGAAATTATATTTTGGAAATCATATTATATTATTCACAAAAAAACTACAATAGTTTCTCCTCACTTTATTTCAAAGAAGAAAATTTACATGAAGCTACTTCATATTCCACGAGTGTGAAGCACCTTTTTGAATATGGAGCATGGATAAGAGATGTATTATTCTCTCTTTGTATTCCACACATGCAACATTCAAAATGGCAAGATCAATGGAGAAAGCACTTTGAAGCATTCTAAATAACAATCCATCTGGCAAATATGAATATCGATGATTGCTTCCATTTTGTTTGATAGGCAAGTAATCATCATTTACAATACAAAATACAAACATGTATGACATTGGTTGGGAGAGATTTTAAAATTTCATTTTTACAAACTGCTTATATTTGTTTGTGTTGATCTTCTCTGGTTGCAAAAGTCAGTGAAACAAAATTGCTTTCCACTCTAGACTTTATTGAGAGCACTTATGTACTAATACTCGGGACACAATTTCTCTCAGGTTCTGTTGATGGATTCCCTGAGGATAGTCTTTGTCTGAGAAAATGTTATTGTATTTGCTATGACACGAGGGGAATGTTAAGGTGTGTTTCATGCAGAAAAATGTTCCTTTTATTCCAAATGTCCCTTTTCCATTTGGGGAATGAAAAGTGGGGCGAAGCTTAAAAAATGTACTTCACATCCACCTTTTATAGTCTCCCAACTGACCTCAGCAGACTTGTGTACATCTACTTTCACCATGCCGAATATTATTAATACTTTATGTTGTAATTTAAAACTTGAACAACCCAATTATTGTTTTTTTTTTAAATAATGGTTTTCCATTCTCCACTAGTTGTATTTTATATTTATTATTTGTTTAAAATACTTAGGATGGCCTAGTTGCCTACTTCCTCGTAAGTTTTTTTCTCTTTTTTATAGCAATCTTTATGTCTGCCATTACGACCATCATTTGATCATAGTTGTGAAGATGTGATCCAAGAAAATGTTCTCCAAAAACAGATGTTGCAAATAATTTTCTTCTAACTTTATTTACTTCTTAGACTGAGACTGTTTACTTTAGGTAAATGGAAAGTGAAGATTACGAAAGTAAATTATTTATCGTAAATCTCTGCCACGAAAGGTGATGAGTCAACAGGGGTCTGGTTTCTTTCTCAAATAAGATATTGAGCAATTCAGAGTTTCATCTATCTAGCAACATTTTTTCAGGGAAAGTAAATACATACTTTGATCATGAGAATTAAACAATTGGGCCTATACATTTATTTGGTATGGACGTTTTGCTGCTTACCTTAGATTTGCGTAGTGTGGGTCGTAAATGTGTGCAATGAGGGCTGGTTCAGAAGAAGAGGAAGAAGGGATGGTCACATTATCCCCAACGCTTCGCACCAACCATACTGAAAATTATTTCCAATGTTATGTTACTTGATAATGATAAAATTAAGGTAATTTATGCATGACTTCCAGCCAAATAGTTTCTGGCAACTTTTGTTTGCTAAAGACACGATATTTTTTATAAAGAAATTGAATTTTCAAACTGGTTGAAAAACATGAGAAAAAAAACCTCAAAGAGTCGATGAATTCAAATCAAAGCTTTTTTGACTGAACAAAGTCAATACCTCGATTTAACACTTTAATGATCTTCTGACAGAAGCACATGGCTCATAACTAAAACTTTCTCATTCAATTCCAAAGAAATGGCAAAAGATAATTTATCAAAAAGTTTGGATGGAATTCAAAGAGTTCAAAAGCTACAATATTTCTGCATACAATAATAGCTCTCTCTGTTATCCCTAAATTGCCAGTTCAACTGCTTTATTTTACACAAGGAAAGAGGAATTACCAAAAACTTTCTCTTTATCGCCATTACTTATAACCACTCTAACTGCTTTATGAACACCCTCCTTTGAATGGCAATCAAGAAAGTTGGAAAATTTACTTGGAAAGCTCAGATTTGCATTTCTAACCACCCGCATATTCAAAGACTATTTTAAATGAGAATGGACCAAAAATTTGAGCAAGAAGAGAAATATTCCGGATGTAAATGAATTAAAGAGGGAAACAATATTGTTCCTTGAAGAGACATCACACAACAAAGGACTGGGGACAGAAAAGACAAAGTGGAAGATTGTTGTTTCCTGTTAGCAGTTATATATGTAGAGGAAAATAAACATGACATTTAGATTAGAAGATGGATAGAAGGGGAGACACTTACTTGGCGACAGGAGAAGGACAATTCCAAACACCAAAATTTCAGTCATAATCCATTAAAGCATTAAAGCTGAGAGTTCATCTTATCCTGCAAAAAGAACAAGGTTGATGAATAATTTATTAAAGGGGTTTCTAAAGAAGAGCAAAGTCCCTTGAGAGTTGCAAAGGAACACTCTTCAATAAGAGGGAGGAAGAAGCTTCAAACAACAACAGAAGCAGTCAGCGACCAACCGCAGGATCAATTTCCTCACTTGAGTTACTTTCTTCCAAAAGTTACAACCACGTATCTAAGTTTATAGAGTGCGTATTTTGATTCAAAAACCACTCCGTCCACAACATTATACAACTTTCATCCAACGTTATATTAATAACCCAGTCGAAAAATTGGGTAACAACCTGTATTACGTTAATGTACAAAATTAACTTTCCCTTCATTAGTCAACAAACTATTAGCTCACATCACTCAGCTTCTATGTACTTTTATTAATAATATGCACGCAAGTGCGAACTTTCTACTTTGAGAGTAAAAAAACAAGAGGATTTTCACTTGCAAAAGTGACAGCAACGGTATTCAAATTGGAATTAGGGGGAAAGGAAATGGTTGAATGAACAAAAAGAAAACAAAGCGGATGGTTTAAGTGAATATAAAAGTAAAATATTATAACAAATCCACCACCCACAGCTTTAGAAAAGGACAAAAGAAAAGGGAAAAGGATACAGAAACAACAAATCACACAGAAATCGGCATTTGATCGGTTTCAACTTAATGCATTTTTACTCGTTCCAGAAATAATAGAGAAATGATTGATGAATTGAGTTCCACTTCGATTTGGTCTGAATCTGGGTCTCCACTTTAGCCCTCGGTCAAATTCGATTTTCTCCATTCAATGATTTCAAATCTTTAGTTTTGAGTGGAGAAAGTGGATTGAGACGCGTATTCCAATGAATACAGTAAACTTGAATATCTTCTTCTCTTGCCCCTTCCTCTGTCATAAATCAAACTTGTGCAGTTGGAAGAAGAAGAATACTATTACACTATTTATATGGGTGTGTGTATGTGGTGGCTTTTTGCCTTTGGTGAAAGTTATGCATGGAGATATTTTATTCTTTACAATGGCTTTTTTGCACAAATTTTATGTTTCTTGTGGAACCAATAGCCAGTTCACAGGAAATATTGATATACATTTAGTCAATATTTGGTAATGGCATTGGTTGGGATGGGAAAGTTTATCTCAAATAAATTGACTAATACATTCAGTCCTTGTACAAGAATGGATCGAGTGCACTACATTTTTTTGGGGCGGAAGGATGATATCTTATTGAGTGCTTCAATTTCATTATCTTTAAAGCAAAATTTTGCCTGTTATTTTTATTCCGACATATGTATATAGCCCAACAAACTAGTACTTGGGACAAATTGTATCCCGTAAATCGACTCATGTGCTGAATCTGCTCTTTTCTATACATTTATCTCCGTTGGCCGCATGCAAACGTGAATGAGCAGTGGTTCAACCCTTATTTAGATGTATGTGAGTGCACTAACCTTGCTGAATTATTAATGTTAAATAAAATAGACTTGATACTGAAATATAACGGCCCGTTAAAAGCTTCAAAGGTCTGAAAACTGTGAGTTTTCCAGCCACCTCTTTGCAAAGTAGATTGCCGTCTTGGGATCCATTTAAAGAGAAACTTAACACGGCAAGTGTACGGAGGCCAAAACGTGAAAACACTCTCAGAGCTTGCAGATTTTGTCGCTTTCATGAATGAATTCACGTTCTATCACATCTGTCCCTAAATAAATAAATATTAATGTAATGGTCACCTCTTTTAACCTACATACATTCTACAAATCTCATCTTTGTAAAGAGTAATAAAATAGGAATACAATCATATATAATAATATATTATTTATGTGCTATGTAATCAGGAAAATCATGGCCAAATTTTATCGTCTACTTACTTCATTAAATGACACAACAATGGGTGATTATGAGACATCGAGTGTGAAGAAAAAGCATAAATCATTGGGAGCTGATCATTATTATAAAGCAATTTTTGTTAACGACTGTATTTTTTGTGCTATAAAACTCATTCACTCGTTTAATAATTTGGCACAGATTTTGTAGGAATAGTAGGACTGCCAAACTGGCGCTGGATTGGTCCAACCCACATATTATTGCATGAGAGAAAGAAGAAAGACCGCAGAATGAAATTTTCCCTTCTTGGAGCCAAAAGATCCATCCAACAACCATTCATATTCCACCAGATTTTACAAGCCAGGGATAATGATAGCACTTCCCTCCAAATTATATCTTGTAAATTGTGCAAAAGGTCACAAAGCAGAAGCCGTAAAATTACCAAAAAAGGTGCGTCTTTCCGTTTCTTTTCTGGTCTACTGGTTTATGTAATAATGCAGAGATTATGTATGCAAAATTAACGTACGCTAACTTTTTGAATTTTACATTATCCAATCTATGTACGTATGTTATGTGTGTTATATGTAATGCTTTCACTGCTGGCGGAGAGAATTGGCTCTGACTCAGAATATTCTTGAGGAAAGGAAGAGGCGGAGGGTTGAGTAGATGAATTTTAAGCAGGTTTTAGAATAATCCTCAGGATTACCCAGTAATAAATATAGTTGATGGACCAACTACTACTACTGCTGAATTTTACCTCAGCCAATAATTTAAAGGAGGGAGAGTAAAGCAAATACTGGCTGCTTTCCCTGATTTAGATTTACTAAACGATTGCTTAGGGTGTATTCATTTCCATTATAAATGCCAAGCTTCACATACCCAGTAAATACATCAAGATGAGGGGATGTCTTTACATAATGTCCAAATTGGATTTATTTACTCCTCTCTGCCTTTGTAGATAATAACATGAGAGAGATGAAAACAGAAGGAGAAAGTTGAAGTAAATTAGTTATAGGAATGACTTTGACCGCATCTTCCACTTTCACCTTTCCCCACATTTCCTTACCACTCCCATCCATTTACCTCTCCTTCAAGTCAGCGATAGTCAACCCCAATTTTAATTTGTTTTGAATAACAACAACATAAATATATCATTAAACTTTCTCTGCAGAGAGTTTGAATAATTATTACTTTGACTTTATTTGACAATTCAAGACATATTATGTAGGTGCATATTATTGCAGTAAGGGAAATGAGACATTACGTTGAAAGGTGTATGCAAATCAGAGAAGAAGAAAGACATTTTCAGAAAGGAATGTGAAATGAGTGGACTTGGCATCTAAGGGGATTGTCCCTATAACTGGGAACAGCCAATTTAATGCAAGCCGTATGTCTGAGTAAAGTGGCTGAGATAGCGTCAGTGGCCATTTATATTTTAAGGTGTCCTCTAAGCTTTCCCTTAAAGTAAAAGAGCCAGGAGAAAATGGCACATTTCCGTCTTCAGCCTTCTTCTTCTCATCTCTTCCTCCTGTTGTCCTCTTATTATTATTGACTACTCATACTAGTACTAGTACATAGATATGTAGAGAGCATGCTGGGATATATGTGAAGAAAATATTGAGATTACAAGGGTGAAAGTGGGGGAATTTGGAAATTGGAAGGGACACCAAAAAGTTGCCTTCTTTCAACTTGTGTGGGGAGATCAAGATGATGGCTTTGAAATCCTACTCCATCACCTCTTTGGATCTCCTCCAACTAAAGTCAAAACTTTGGTTTTCCTCCCATCACATACACTATCCATTGCGGGGCTTATGGTAAACATCACACACGCTCTAAACTTTTCCAAGGGCTAAGGTTCACTTCAAATTATTCAACAATAATAACCATCTCAAGTGTACTCGTCAAACGAGCAGACTGGGACAGAATGCAAAATGCAAACACTTTCTCTCACAGCAAAAAGATCCCTGTGAGGTTATGACACACTTGATAATGACTACGCAAAATTAGAGGACAAGCATGTTTTCTCATTACACACACTCGTAAAGGGTGAAATATTCATTATTTGTGTTTGTTGGAATGGCTGCCAAGGAGGAACAATGGCAAATGGACAAATGCAGTTGGGAGAAAGTTTGCAAATATTTTGCCAAAATGCTTTTAGCCTCCCCTGCTGTGTCGTCTCTCCTTTTTTATTCTTTAATATAATGTTTGAAGAGAGCATGGAGATTTGGAACTTGTTGTTTTTGGATGTAAAAAGTGCTCTATTCCTAAAGTGTATCATTTCCCAACGGAGGATAACATAATTCCATATTTCACCATCCGTTCTGCCTATTCCAAATTTTTCTGGTCTGGGTGCACGTAATCTGTTTTGTTTCTGAGGTTAAGTACTCTTCAACCGGCTTTGGATAAGAAAACTGGATCAACGCTTCTTTTACTTTGAAATATTCAGCAGATACAATGCGGGGGCTAAATTGTGAATAGATTCTGTCAGTCGCAACTTTTTGTTTGAAAGTTTTCCATTTTTCTTAATAATTGAACTAAAAAGATCCACCTCAAAACCGACTACTTACTCTGCTACTGCAAGGATTTCTTGTGGGTTGGCTGGAATTTGTTTTGAGGTCAACCCGCTTTTGTTATTTCTCATCCCTTCGGCACTTTCTACACAACTCATTCAATTAGCTCCTAAACTTGAGTAGTTTTAATTAATTAGCCTCAACTTTCTCCTCTGCGCCTGTCTCTTAACTAGTTGAGCATCATCGTGTCAAAAATTTTAAGTATCTTTTAAAAAGATACTCTTCTTTTCTTATGAATAAGATCGGCGGAAGCAAAGTCACATAAAGAGCTCTTCTTGTTGTGTATGCATCAAACAAGCTTATACACTCCCAACACGTTGAACTTAAAAATGAAAACGTTATTTCTCTCATTCTTTTGTGTACAAGAGCAATGTGGTCGTAAATTTGGGGGAAAGTAGAGCATAAGGTTAAAGGGAGCCGTGCATGTCCAAGAAAAGAAAGAAATTCTTGTAAACTCTCTCTCTCTCTTTTGTGTTCAATATGATGCGGAAGATAATAAACTGCCGAACCAGAGCTAAAACTAAACTCTTCTGACTTCCTTCACCCAGATATTAGATCAATTACTTAAATAGAATTTCCTCTCTTAGCATCATGAGGCCAGGGGAGTCTATTAAATTTTATTGGACTCTCACTGTTTACACATTTCCTCCACTGCTCTCCATTATTCCACTCACCCATATGAATGAAAGTAATCGGCCTGTTTAAGTAAATATTAGAACAATTGGTTTCACACTACCGAAATTGCAGCAGACGGATAAAGGAGCAAGGCTTTTGAAACCACAAAGGACATGGGAATAATGAGATATTTGTTGGGAGAAAGCAAAGAGAAAGCAGAGATCAACTGCCAGCCTTTTGTTTGACACTCATTTACACGATGTAAACTATACATGGTGTGGGACAAAGGAGACATTAGTAGTCAGAGATTAATTTTCTCTCATTTCCACATTGCACTCGTCCTTTGTTGAGTCTTACCGTTTGGATGGGAAGTGGCAGTTAATGGCACTCAGTCAAGTGGAAGATGTAATCCCAAAATTCGGAAACCTCGTAAACCTTGTATCCGTGGGCATATCCCAAACAACTCCCGCATGGAAAGTGTATGACTACAATTGAATTCAAAAGGAGAACAGTTGCGGCCAGTTCTGATGTCCGCCGTCTGTCTCATTCCTCTCAGTTGTTGATTGTCATTAACATTACAGACTTTGTAATGCTTTCCCTTATTTCTCCATTCTCTCTCGCCAACTCAAATAATAATAATTATTCTCAACTTCCCCACTTGTCCTACTTTCAATAGCCACTCTACTAACTTCAAGTTAGTAACTTGTGCATATACAGCCTTCTTTTACAACTCTCATCTGCATTGGAAACTATATCGTTAATGATGTTGACGTAATTTGGCAATGAAAACGAGCAAAGGCTTTAGGTATTTACAAAGCATTTATTCAAATGACATGACCACAAATTATATTTCTGCTATGGTTGGAAGAATTTCATGCTTTGAAACCAACACATTTTGTCTTGAAAGTAATTAGAGCCTCGGATGAATTGTTTTTTAAGGGAGGAGAGACAAAGAGCTGATGAAGTAACATGTGTTCCTTCCAAGAACTTGAATTTAATCAGTACAAAAACAATGTGACGGAGAGGAAGTCCATTTGTATGCCGGTCCAAACGTTGACAACGCTCAGAGGAATTAAAGAAGGGGGATGATGACGACGACAGGCCGACATCAGCAAAAACTGGGAACACGAGTCGTCAGTTTTGAAAAAAAGTTTAAAAAAGTCTTATGAGATGCTGTTAAAAGTTCCGGGGATAGTGAAAGTATTAAATCTTGTCACGTAACTAAGATTGCTATAAATCAAAGTGACTGGCTGAAGAGGCTGAAGTATTTGTAATTAAGTAAGAACCCTATTTTAATCCAAAAGAGGGTGGACTAACAAGAAACTTCATTAATTCGTCCATACAGTTGACAGTTGGTTGTCAAACCTTCTTTTCCTTTTGCTCCCAAACTCTAAACTCATTAAAGTTGTAAGCAAGGAACGAGAGAAGACTCTTCCGTCCTCTCCGCCACATATTTTTATTTGTGGTGTCTTTCACAGAGGAAACTTTGAAATTTACTTTGCTAAATCCATCACGGTTTCCTTTGTTAATATTCTGGATGAATACACAAAGTCGTAATACGTACGTGTACTTTGTTTAAGGGGAGGGGGCCTCATATATATTTACCTGCACATGGGATACTTTCACCAAACGAAAGCTTCAGTGAGAAAATGCAATTTGCACAATTTATTACGCTCCAAATGAAAATTCAAAGATTCGGAATATTACCCATTAAATGTGTCACGTACAAGTAATAACATGGTGGTTAATTACATCCACATATTAAATTAATCCTCTTTCTAATATCAAACTTGTGAAAATTGTTTGTCCGAGAAAATAAAATCGTGTTAAAAATGTTGACAATTTTTGCTGGGACATTTATTGCTTAAAAGTTTGTAACTAACTGTAGGAAAGAGATAAAGAAAAGAGTTAAAAACGTGCTGGTCACGACTTGGCGAATTAATGTCCCAAGCCAAGGAATAGCGGCAACTAACACAACATTAGATTCACATATTACTTGGCAGTTCTTGGGTCATAAAATAGTAAAAATGCCCATTTGTGTAAACCATATAGAGCTGAGCAAACACACTTAAGATTGGAGAACAACTAAGAGAAAGTTGTTGGTGGATTGGTCCAAGAACTTTCTCCTCCCTTGTAGCCCTTTAACGTGGGACGCATCACTGATGAGCGTTTCCACAGCCTTCAACCAACATTATTTTGGGTGTCTCTCTTCTTATTTCTTTAACGTCTTTGGTGGAAAACCAACAAATACCAATAACAGAGGAAAACGGGAAGGAAGCTGCACATAACAGTTTGTCATAATTCATACCTTGCTCTCCACACAACCTCAATATAAGTATCCACCAATGCCCCAGAGCTTCAAGAAATTGTTCAAAACTTCTCTGACTTCCAACTTCTACTTTCTCTTTCCTCAAAATTTTTACGGCATTAAGCAACCATCCAAACGTTTTGAAAGCCGCAGTGCATTAAATATGAAAACTAATGTTGCTACTACTTAATAGAGATGGTATATATAT
>JAQIXN010001199.1:0-21330 GCA_034698145.1 Proisotoma minuta | reverse complement strand
TTATTCAAATTTTGGAAAACAAAGAAAACGGGATGGTTTATTTTCTCATGGATCATCATTTTTTGTATGGCTTTTTGGAAATGAGGAAAAGCTACAACACAAAAACAAATTTCTATTTAAACATATTTGTATTTGCTTTTTTTGCAACTGAGACACACAAATACTACTATAAGGAAAGCTAAGGGGAAAGCTGTTTGAGCAAAACTGCAAACAACAGTTTTTACACTCCATAAATTGCAATTGGTCAATTTTCTTTTACCAGAATTAGAAAAAGTGAACAAAAGTTTGTTTTTTTTTTAAAAAAAAAAGAAAAACAAGGTTAGGCACGTACATTTAAAAGGTGTTAAGAGGAAGGTGGGCTAACTTTCATTCTTTTGGAGAAATACGGATAAAGTTATTTCCATATTATTCTCAAGCAAAATGTTGATATTTTATAATAGAAATACATACTGAACCATACTCCCGAAAGATTGGCACATGCATATAGTTTGACAAATTAGCATATTTACATTTTTCACTATTTTTAAGGGAAGTCTAGGAATTTCTTGGAACAGATACATAGTATGTATAATAACAATGTTTTTCAACATGTTTTTTATACACTTGTGTAAATTTACCCTTCTTATTTGTAAATGATACGGAAATTAATTCTTCCCGATTTTTTTTTATAATATTTTAGGTAAATGGTAAATAAATGGGCTGATACAATTTCCCTTTTCCTAAGTGAATGAAAGTTAGCCCACTTTCTTCTCAACAGTACATATTTTACCCCAGAAAAAGTAAACGCGTGTTTTTTCTTTCTGTATTGCTTTCTTTTTGTATTGGACACATAATGAACCCTTTCCACAAAATACTGATTGCTTGCAAAAATTCTGCTAATCAAGCAGAGTGAATTAAATTACGATTGAAAAAGATTGGCATCGGCATCTTCAAATCAGCTTTGCTTTGAATTGGGCTTTTCATTATTTAGGTTGTTCAATAGATCATTTTTTACAGGTTTGCTTTTTTTATACAATATAATTTGTTATTTGAAAATCTCATGTTTTTGACAGACTCTTCATTTTGGTATAAAGAGGCTCAAAGTTCCCTGAGAAAGAAAATGAAAGGAAACCACATTATTGAGAAGAGGGCAAAGAATGTTGTCTTTGTACGTTATTAAAATTTAATTAATCATTTTATTTTACTACCATTTACTTTAATTAATTGCACGTGCCCCTTCAGCTTTTGGGGGATGGCATGAGTCTTCCAACGATTGTCGGTATGTTCAAAGAGCCTCCTTTATTCGTTATTTTTTTTTTAATAATTTTGCTATTCTCTTATTTTGAGTAGCTGCTCGGATATTCAAAGGTCAACTTGAAGGGTCTCCGTTTGGAGAGGAAGCAGAGTTAAACTTTGAGCAGGTAAAGCATCTTTTTTTAAGAGTCTCAACTTGCCTCAAGTAGTTTATACGAATTATAAGAATCTTATGCGATTTTGACAGTTTCCACACATTGGCTTATCAAAATCTTTCTGTATCGATTCTCAAGTCGCTGATTCCGCATGCAGTGCAACAGGTAATATACATTGATTAAAGTTTAATCAATTTTAATTTACTTATAAAATGAGACTAGAATTACACGTGATTTGAGTGAAAGGGGTGAAAGCACAGATTTTATTTATTACAGCATATTTATGCGGAACAAAGGGAAATATTGCAACTGTGGGTGTAAAATCATCCGTCACATTTCGTGATTGCAGAAGTCAAATGAATAAAACCAATCATGCATCAAGTTTTATAGCTTGGGCTCAGGTTAGCACAAAGCCCTTGATTCCATTGAAATCGCTAAAGTCTACACCCGACAATATTTAATTATGGGTGAAATAGGCTGCTGGAAAATCGACAGGTTTAATAACGACAACAAGAGTCACTCATGCGAGTCCGGCCGGAGTTTACGCCTCCATTTCCGTAACATAACTTTTTAAATGAAGACAACTCAATTTTAGGTGTGACATTGACTACAGGATAGAGACTGGGAGAATGACAAGATTTTGCGAGATGCTGGAGAAAATCCCGATAAATGTGATGACATAGCTGAACAATTAGTTTTGGGTGAAGTTGGGAGAAATTTAAATGTATGCGTTATAATATAAATAAATGTATTTTGACACTTTAAAATAATGTTAAATACCTAAAGGTGATAATGGGAGGAGGAAGAAGAGAGCTGACCCCATCCAATATTTTAGACGTGGAGAACAAGAGACCGGGTCGAAGAGAAGACGGGAAAAATTTGATAGATACTTGGGTTAAAACACACGGGAAAAACTCAAAATATGTTTGGAATAGAGATCAACTTTTGAATCTCAATACGACATTGACGGATAAAATTTTGGGTAAAACAATATATTCATCCATTGTTATATAATCTGAGACATTTTAATATCCTACAGGCTTGTTCAGTTATGATCATATGGATTACGTAACAGATGCCGACAGCAACGCAGACCCGTCTCTTCCAGAAATGGTCAACGTGGCTATACAAGTGCTCAGTAAAAATCCTAATGGTTACGTCTTGTTCGTGGAAGGTTAGACTTCGTTGCTGTAATCGGATTTAATTTTTTGTGAAATCTCATGAGATATTTCTTTTGAATAGGTGGAAGGTAAATTGACAAATTCAAGAAACTACTACAAAAAAAACTAAAATTGTTAATACTATTATTGAACATTATTCTGCGTAGAATAGGTACTGAATATCATTTTCTCAAAACTCAGTGTCTGTCATAAATTAAAAATACATACTCTATTCATTAGACCACGCCCACCATTCGAACAAAGCGCAAAAGGCGCTTGTGGAAACCATTGCGCTGGATTCTGCGGTTGCTGTTGCACATGAAATGACCTCAGAGCAAGACACGCTTTTAATAGTCACGTATGTAAACATTAAATTTTGAGGATTCTTGTTGGAATTTTTCCCAGAAGAATTACTGGGTTATGTAGCCACTATAATCAAAAAACCTTATAGAGATCAACGCTTACAAATCGCTAACTTTGTCGTGTCTCACAATTAAACGAGTATTAGAATCGTTGAAGAGTAAATAGAGTAAGGGGTGATCTGAGAAATGTTTGTTGGAGTGATATTTCCAGTTTTTCCAATTTTCTTACACAAACAAAAACTTCTCAGGTCACCTCTGTCCCCTTAACTATGTATACTCATACTCCTTTAGAGACATGACCCTTCAACTTTGGTTAAAATATCAAAAAAAAGCATTTACCCCCATCCTGTTTGAATACGTATAAAACTGTTTAAATAACTAATATAATTAAATATAAATATAATTATTATTAGCTCCGATCATAGTCACGTAATGACAATAAGCGGCTATCCTCAGCGTGGAAATCCTATTTTGGGATTTTCAGGAATTTCTGATGTAGACGATTTACCTTATTCCACAATTTCATACGCAGTAACTAAATTACCTTTTCATATTAACATGTAATAATAAACATAAAATTAATACTTTCCATTCAGAATGGACCTGGCTACAAACATCCAGAAGAAAATGGAGAAAGATATGATCTCACAAACGACAACTTGGGTAAACAGCAGTCTCACTCAATTATTTAGTTTCATACTGAGCTTTCTGTTGTTGGCATTTGACTGTCAAGTTAACATTTGTATTTTATTTGTCCAGAGCACCCAGATTATACCCAAATGACTGGTCTACCTTTATTGAGTGAAACGCACGGTGGGGAAGGTATTATATAACTGTTAAAGTTTACTTTTAAAGATGGTTCATGGGACTTTTAATTTAATCATAATTTTGTGACCCATGTAGATGTTCCTATTTATAGCATCGGGCCGTGGGCACATTTGTTCACTGGTGTCCAGCATCAGTCCTTCATACCCCACGCTATTGCTTATGCTGCCTGTCTCATTCCACCCATGGAAAATTTCGTTATTCCTCCCCATTGCACCGAAATGATTAGGAAATGATGACCAAGTGGACTGAAATGGTAGTCAACAGATGAGGGCTAATTTATAATAAAATGCCGTTACTCATTCCTGGAAACTCGAGTGGTGAAAGTTACTCTTTATAAGTACATATAGACATAAACACACGTGTCGCATTTGAAAATTTAGCTGTTGGCTAAAAATTAATAAATAATAAATCAACCATGAAAGACGAGTGCTATAAAAGCTGGTTTGGTACTTTTGACTCATTTATTATAAATACGAATAATAATTGGATACTTTCTTAAGAACTGTTATTATAATAAAATTATTATTGCTCATAACTGACAGTAACTTTCCAGGATCTAGAATAAAGTTGAGAAATTAATTTAACTTTTGGCAGTTGGCTCGAATGAATTCAGCATAAAACGCCTACATTAATGACAAATTGAATGACACTGACAACGCAAAATTATAATTAGCCAATTTTCTGTGCGACTGAGCTTTGTCATCCTCATTACATCCTCCGGTCTTATTATCATAATATTTTCTTTCTTTTCATATCAGAATAGCTAATGAAACTGTTTTTCTTGCTTCATTTATCATGTGTGTACAATCAATCATAAAATCAATAAAACTGCAATAATTTATTTACTTTCTCTATTTACTTTTTAAACAAATTATGAACGCCAGAACGAAAACGGAATACAAATTGCAACAAGAAAATCAAATAAAACGTTTAAATTGAAACAGTTTATTTGAAAAGCGTGCTACTTGTCAAGTGTGTGTTATTGATTTCTATTTGATTTGATATAAATTAAAACAGAGTCAAATTTGTTAAATTAAACAACGTTCTCAGAAAATAAATGAGGAGCCATAAATCTTGTTTTACTTATTTCTTGGGATGGATAGGGAAATCAAAGGTTTAGTGAAAGAGACAGAAAAAGCGTCTCTTTGAAGTAATTTATTTTATTAGCAACAAGCCTCCAACGGAGTAAATTTTGGTGGAAGCTTGTGATATGACATGTTAGGAAACAAGGGAATTGTTCTTTCATATGTATGCTTTATTATCCGACTTCATTCCTTTCCCTCACTTCTTTGGTCTTTTGGGATTGAGTGAGATGGTGGAGAAAGCAGAATTCGTCCAACAGACTCTACTTTATGTTCCCAGCAATGACAGTCATGCTGAGACTCCACTTTCTCTTTCTTAGACCACCAAAAACACTTCCAAAGTACGTACGTACGTAGTCCAACTTCTTTCTCATTTTCTTCCTTTGTGTTATGTTATGAATGTGTGAACTGTGATGAAGGCTGCTTCATATTTAAATATCATTTGCCTAGTCTTGTGACATTCTCTTGTTTTCTCTTTAGCACTGATGTGTTTTGTATGTATTGTTGTGTACAGCCATTGTTCTGTAGATTATTCATACAAAGAATAATACCTAAACACGTGCACTGAATTGAAAATTTGTTTAGCATGTGACGACATAAGGATTTAGTCTAAATAGAGCTAATTTTATCACCAAAGCCAACGAGTCTGTAGTTAAATATCAAATGTCCTTTGTCAATCTCTTCTTAATCTGTAAGTTGTATATACAGTAAACTTTACTGAGTAAAGCAATGTGGATGAACTTTATAGACAAGGGAAAACAGATTCATTTCACCATGATGGTTAGTTTGTCGCATGACTGTGGCTGTGAAAATGCAAAAGCATGAATCAGATCCATGAAATGAAATCCTTCAATCCCAAAGGAAAACTTTGGTTCTTTTATCATTATACGTTTAGTTAAGCTTAAAAGAATATCCGGTTTCAGATGATTCCAAACAGTTATCTCCAGAGTGCTTTTCCCCCAACTTGTTGCCCACTCAGCTTGCCAATTTAAATTTAGCTTTGTCACGAACAAAATAGATGAATTTTCCATGAATTTCATGACGTTTTATAAAGTGCATACATGCATGTTAGTACCCAATAAATTGTTTTCTCAATACGATATAAATTCTAGAAATCTCCAAATGTTTACTCTTGGATGCGGGCAGGGAGTTGTACTTGGGATTTCTCAGTTGTCACATCGCATAAGGTTTTATTTTATTTCCACCATTGAATAAATATCTGAAGGGATATATATATTTGTATACATATATATAGCGTTTATGGTATGTTTGATGGCCATGCACGCAGCCAATTTACTTTTGGAAAACTAGAAAGTTTTGACATGGACATGATCAAACTGCGTCAACAATCAAGGATATTATCTATATATTTTGTGGTGATCTGAGAAAATCTTATTTATTTTTAGACAAATATTCATGCGATGCCAAAATGTTTTCAAAGCATTCCATTTTTATGATATTAAAAAAAGTACTCAACTTGTCTCAAAATCAGTTTATTATGGTCAGTCAGAGAATATAACAATGGACGTAAATTGTATTATTAAGTTCAGTAGCAGAGTAGGAGACCAGGAACAAGTAAAAACAAACAAACAAAAAAACAATTAACCAAAATGACAATAGGACGAATTAAATTTTCAAGTCTATATGTAACACAAATTCGTTTTTGATAGCATTGATGGTTAGTTCACCAGCATTGAACTCGATGGTTTTCACGATCACAAATCACAATGTTTTCTGATATTGGATTCCAAGCCACTCCCTCCAATCCTCTAAACTGCCCATCGTTGCTACCAATTGACCCAAACGAGCGTAAATAAGTAAAATCTGCACAAATAAAAATACCATCAGTCAATACAACAATTATTATTATTTATCCGTCTTGAGACAACATTTACCTGGACTCAAAATCACAATTCGATTGTTGCCTGAATCTCCTATATAAAATACAAAAAAACATGCTTTGTCTACAAAACTGTTTAAAATTATGAAATGATCAATAATTAAAATACCCAAGATGATGGACCCAAACTCGTCTAACGATATTCCCCTTTAAAAAAAAAATAACATTAATTATTCATCTTGTTAGTTAACGAGTAATGTCAAGCTTTGCATAGAATTCGCACTTCTACAGATATAATAGTAAAACAAAGAAAAGCGTCTGGCAGTTTCATCGGTTTTAGCCAGAATTCGTAAATGTAATTGGGGGTTATCAGATCCGTAACCGTAATGTGTATAGTGAAACTTCATACGGACCCAATAATAATATATGATAAAATGACACAAAAATTTTGGCTGCCTAAAATCAATAAAAATTGGCAAACGCTCTCTTCTCTCTCACTCTTGGATGCCTAAGGCAGATATAAACTCTCCCAATTTTGTGGCGTTACGAATTCTATGCATCAAACTTTCAGAAAACAGCCAAACCTTGGGGATTTAAATGAGAGGGTATCAGAGCCTTCTTCGCCAATAGTATTTAGCAATCTTCCATTGACATCCCAAACAGTGACTCTGTTTGTATCCGTCACAAATACTTTCTGATGATAAATTGCAATGTAATGGGGCGAATTGAGAACATTTTGTCCAAATGTCCCTACGAATGTCCCATCACTCTGAAACACTTGACATCGATTTGATTCTTTATCAATGACGTAAATGAAGCCCAAAGCATCTGTTGCGACTCCGAATGGATAATTAAATTTTCCATTTGCAGTTCCGTGGCTTCCGAAAGATCTTAAAAATTTCCCCGAAGGATCAAAAACTTGTACACGGTGATTGTAGCGATCGGACACTATAATTTGGCCTAGAAAATATTTAAAAAATGTAAATTGATGACGAAACAAATGCCATTATAATATTGTAATGATAGTCTATTTTAATTTTACCTATTCGGTTAACTGCAACTCCTGCCAAGCAGTCAAACTCTCCATCCCCATTTCCATACTGTCCAAATTCCTTTAAGAATTTTCCTGTAGCATCAAAAATTTGAATCCTGTGATTGCTGCTGTCTCCAACAACTATTGAGCCATCAGGTCCGCAAGCCACTCCTCTAGGCCAAGTGAAATTCCCAGGTTCGGATCCTCGGGATCCAAACTTGAAAAGCATCTTCTTTTTGTTTATATACGGATTTGTTGAGAAATTAACTTTTGGAAATTCTTCTACAGGAGAACGAGGATTTTGTGTTTGTTGTGATTGTTGACGATCTTTGCCATATTTGTTTTTCAGGTATTTTGCCCAAGAGCTTAGTTCGGATTGATCATTAGTGGTGGGTACTTTGTAATCTGGATCAGTGGGGCCTACAGTGGATTTCCTTCTTTGATAATTGGAGCGAATTGGACTTTCCCTAGTTCCATCTTCTTCATCATCATTATTGAAATCGAGTCCAAGAAGGACGTCGTGTGAAGATTTGCTGCGATTTATTTTTGCCCTACGATCTCGAAGGCTACTCAATCTACTTGCTTTAGAAGTCTCATTTTCCGTCCCATTTGATTCTAAATATATATACACACACATAATTTAATGAACCCATTCATGACTTACTTTTTGACAGATAACTCCTTTTGCTTAAATAAGGGGCACTACTAGGGGCAGTTGAGATTGACGAACCATATCTTGAAGCGGAAGCTGAGGGCGTGGGGTGATCATCCACATCAAAATTGTGGCGTGACCTATTCAGGTACTTGCTTGCGAGGCCTGACGAATAGCGAGAACTCGTGTCTTCAACCGCTGGGGTAGAATATAATGAAGATCCTGTACGGCTTCTGCTGAGTCCGCTGGGCGTGTAATCCGTATTGGATGTGTACGAGCTGGGGTACCTTTTATAATTACAACCAATTTATCACACTTTTTGCACCAGGAGAAAGCATCCAAAAAAGCAATAAATTGATTCGGTCTCCTACTTTTCCTTTATTGTGAGCTAAATCAAGTGAAAGTAACCACACAGATACCATTAACATTGTATGGTCAAGCAACCGAAAGCAATATGCGGCTTCCCTTTCATTTCAACCCACTATCTTCTATCTCAACTTTAACTTTCACTCTACAATAATTATTGATACTACATCTAACAAATGACTTTACTGGGGTAATAGAAAATTATTTTTGTGGATGGATACGAGGACAGAGAAAGTTGTTTTTGTCTTATTATTATTCAATATTAAATGTCAAGAGGTAAACTCTTTTGATGATAAAAATGATTAAATTACATATATGCATACATGGGAGGTTTGTGTTACAAAACAAGTTTTCAATTTACCTTGAGCTGCCCACACCTGCGGTTGAGCTTGTGGTCCCCGATGTTGCTGTGCCATATCGGGAAGGAGTTGGAGCTTCTGTTTCTCTGGCCGGAGGAGAAGTCACTCTATTTCTTCGATAAGAACTTACAGAGCTTGGGGTCGTAGTGGTCGGAGAACTTGGTTCCTCCGCTGTGCTTCTTCTTGGTCTCGTGGTGGACGTGTAAGACGATGCTGTGGCTGTTGAAGAGACGCTGTCAGCTCTATCTTTGTCTCTTGCATTTGCACTTCTTGCCAATAATGGTCCAATATCCGATTTGTCAATTTTGCTTGTGGGTTTTGGAGGCTCTGGTTTTTTTACTGGGGGAGGAGGTGCTGGGGGGGAATCTGATTCCTCCTCCTCACTCTCCTCACTTTCACTCGTCTCTTCTTCACTTGACTCCTCTTCCTCGTCCTCTTCTTTTGCTGGCTCAACCTTTTTATCCGAAGCTGCCTTTGAATTGCTCACATATCGGTTTTGATAACGTGTTCCAGATTTTCCGGCAGTTGAACTCGCGACAGATCCCGTTGAGTCCTTCCTCTGATTGGGCCCTGTGGCTCCTTCCGTTTTATTCATGAATCGTTGCTTCACATCCTCTATGGAAAACAGAGCCCCTATAAATGTAGTACCAGTTTACAGAGTCGAAGGGTGCATGCTGCCTCAAGCCAATCAAGCAGCAGGCTCACAAAAGTCCACACAAGTGTTTACTCTCCACAACCATCATAATTCTCCACCTTTCCCTCTAGCCCATATAAAACTTTCACCCAAACTTTCGTTTGTCATATTTAATTAATGTTGCCTTTAGCTTTTCTTTTTCTTAATTTTTCAGTTACAGTTACAACTAGGTCATGCGTGGGTTAATGGGATGAATGGTAAATATTTACTTATAAGAATAAAATGATGCAAAAGTAAAAACATTCTACTTTTACAAAAACCACGAGTCAGCTAGAAAGAATATATCCAAACGTCTTTGCCATTTCCAATGGAGAGATCATAAAATATCAATGAGCATTACACAATTGAGCTGCACATGCATAAACTTTTGTTTTGACTTTGAAGCAAAATAAGGGTGTCAAGTTTGGTTCTCAGTTATTATTAGAAAAGAGGGAGAGAGTAAATGGGCTGCCCTATTTCTTTTTGTTACTTTGAGGTGGGTGCACGTCAAATTTGTAGTCGTTAAATACGTTACGCTGATCGTAATTTTTATATTGCTTATTAGCATGTTGGGAGTGACGGCATTGCATATAAAACGTATTACGACCTTACTATTTAGGACAACATGATGATTTTTCTAAATGACTGACATTTTGGATGCCATAAAGGACTAATTTCATGTTGCATAATGATCCTTTTTATATTCACAGCAAACAAGAAATAAGCACTGACTGTTGAAAAGTACACATCTTTCATCACTAATTTTATCTCATACATCAAAGATTTCTTCAAAGTTAAGGGTTATTAGCAAAAAAAAATGACAGACAGGCTCAAAGACATTCGTTCGGAGGCCAAGTTAAATTGGGATAAGGAAGTTGAGACATGCTTAAGCATAAAATGCGAGAAAGCTTTTGTTGGGTATATAAAATAAAAAATATATAAAAATTTACCTGTGCCAACAGATGAGCTTGTAGCTGACTCATTTGAGCTTCCACTATCTTCAGATTCAGATCGCTTTTTAGGATGCAATCTATCTGGTGACAATTTTCTGACTCTGGATGACGGGGTCTCTTGTGCTGATGTTTGCGTTACTGCTTCTGAAGGCTCATTAGATGTTTGTCGCCTTGCTGCTGCCGAACTTGTAGTTTTTTCTTGATCTGCTAATTTGTTCATTCTTTTCTGTTTGGCAATTTCGTCGTCTTCGCTAAGTTGTCTTGATGTTGTACGCCATGGGGCTGGAGCCGCAGGGGTCGGGACCACAACTTTTTGCACTACTGTTGGAACTGTTACTTGAGCAGGCTTCGCTGGCCTTTCAGATTCGGAAATCTTTTCGATAACTCTTGCACTATCGAAAAGTCTCATAATTCCACTCATTGGACCTTTGCTGGCATCTATATACATAATAAATGCCATAATAAGAAAGTTTATAATGTGCCACTATATTAGTTTTCATTATAAATGGTATATACGGATATATACCTTCTGTGTCAAGGACTCGGTCTCTTTCTTTGGCTTCAAAGCGAACCCCTCTTCCAGGGGGATCAGCTTCCTCAAATGAGCTTTCCAAATGTCTTGTAAATCGAGATCTCGTGTATCTACTTTTTCGCCCTTCTCCACTTGCACTTTCATCATCATGCGGCCTTCTTGGATCTCCAAACTTTCTCCCACTTCCATATCCGCTGCCACAAGAGTCATCATCATCCTGCATATTCCTAAATTGCGTGGTAAGTCTATGGTCTGATTTACTACGCATTAAAGCTGATCCTTGTCCAGTTGAAAGTTGTGAACCGTGGCTTTGTTGAGTACTATTATTGAGGTAATTTTGAGGTTGAGTAACTGTAGGTATATGAACATCTACAGAATGCAATAAACAAGAAATAAGTATATATAAAAACATGGTTTGATCCCAAGTGGGTAAATTGAGACTGTCTCATTATTTCTCAGCATGAGTACCTGCAAAAGTAGCCAATTCACTGACTAATTTGTTGGGTTCTATATTGCTTGAATATCTTATTCTTCTCGCATAATCGCCTGGCTCATATTCAAAATGTCTAATAAATTCCATCGTCTTTAGAAACACTTCTTTTGTGTCCAACAGTTCTGAATCTTGCCAAGGAATTCCCGTCCCATTTTCATTGATCATGTACTTTTCTACAAGATCGCAGTTGGACTGAATATTTGCCACTTCTTGTTCCAAATTTGACCGAAAATTTGTCAGTTGCTTCATTTCACTTTGAAGATATCTCTCAACTTCATGCTTTAAATAATCTGCACGGTCTTTTATTGCTTTAGAAAGCCTCCTTTAAACAAATAAAGTAAAAGAGTTAAAAATAAAAACAATTAAAAGTGATAGTTTATATATCTTACATTCTAAGGTTTTATAATAAAACCTTTAAAATTTAAATGCTATAACACACATTATTTGTTAGTATGTAGAACACACCACTCTTGGTAGTCGGAGAAAGTATTTAATAATCTCGTAATGACCTGCAGTTTTCATCGACTTCGTCCAAAATTGAGGTGCTATTTATTTGTAATTGCATCATATTTTTGTCTATTGTTATAATGGCGTCATCCAAACGATTTATAACTCTTTTCACTTGGTTGTTTATCCTTTGAATTTCACTGCATGGTTAAAATACACATAAAAAATCCTTTACAAAATCTCATGAAAAAATACCAATTTTTGAAGAAAACAAAATATACCGTTTAAGGACATCAATGTGGGCATCTTTGCAATCCGAGCAAACCCGTTTCTCACAATGGGCACAAACATTACAATATGCCTTCTCACTAAAATTCCCAAATAAAATTTCCGTTTCATAAAAAAGTGCATGAAGTATGAATTGCATATATCAATAGTTATAAAATATAGCATACCTGCAAATTTGGCATCTTTCCATCATTTGGTTTGAGTAGGGATCTGGCATCTCGCCTACGGGAAGTGGAGTGAAATATGCATCCGTGTCAAAAGTGAAATTTAGTTGAAAATTGTCAAGTCACCAAACATACCTGTGAGATCTATATGCAACTCGAGAAACCTTTGAAGGGTCACATTTGTGGGAAATGCTTGAATCCCCTAAAAATATTTTTCAATAGTTAGTTTTATTAAAAAATTTAATTTCGGGTAAAGCAATATATAATAAGCAATTATTACTTACTTGGTAGCCTATGCGATGTTCTGCACGACATTCTGGACATTTTATCTAAACAAAATTATTTTTTTTTAGAAAACAGTGTTCTAAATAGAAAGTCATGCAGATATTCCTTAATTACTTTTCTCTCGTACTTTTTATGCTACGTGAAAATACTAAAAAACAGTGTAGTGTAATAATTGTCCTCCGTGACATTTCAGAGCTATGTATATACATACATTGCAATTTTGTTATTCTGCACAAGGAGGGGAAGGAAGTCACAATTTGCTAAGCTCTAATGCATTCAAAAGTAGCTTCGGAAAATGAAATATTTTCGTAACTTGTCAACTCAAGATATTATAAATCTCCTACATTTCCTTCATCTGTATTATTTTTTGTATCTATGCTTCTTATGAATGGAGAGAATTATGGATGGAGAGATTTATCTACATTTCACTCATTTCTACCCATATGCATCACCCTTCATCTTATAAGCATATATACTTATGCATGTATAATAATGATCTAAACAGTAAAGGAAAGCTAATAATATCTTTATCCTTTCGTTTATTTTTCCAAAAGTGTGCTTGCATGCATGCCTAACATTTATAAATTCTGCGAAATATACAAGCCAATATCTTATACAAGCCAAGTTCATTAAAAACTATGTCAAAATTCCTTGAAGGTTGCATTGTATATTTTGAGCTACTTTTTACATTGCCTAGGTCTGTTTCGTCAAAAGCTAAATTTAGCCTGCATTTGGTTGCATCGGATAGAGCATGACTTTATAAATTCAAATGCACGCATATCAGGACACGTGGTGAATGAGGGAGAAATTTGCATAGAATTTTGTGTAACAATGAAAGTGTTCAAATTTCATGGGGTTGGAAAATTGAGTTTTGTCTTCATTTTGTTCAATGTAAGGGATTTACATATGTCTCAATGGATTTGAACACGAAATAGAAAGCAACATGCATGTTCACACATCTGGCTAAATTTAAAATAGGTTTACAACAATTGTAGTAAACAAGAAGGAAACTGGCAGTGAACAAAAGTCACCGTTCTTGTGCCTAATTCTCCAGGGTATAGGAAACTTGTATCCAAAAAGTCCACCCATTTGCTAGGAATTTGACATTACAACAAATGAAAAGTTTAATAGAATGCTATCCTCTCCTGGAGAAAGCAACAGTCGTTGCTTTGGGTTATGTGTCATTGAAGTGTGGATTTATATAAAATGTCTGCCGTTGTGGCAGAGGATAAGTAGGCATTGTCAGCATTCACATGAACCCTCGTCATCCTGCCTCGCTCCTGCGGAAAACATTTCTGCTAATGTTACACTCTTCAGTGAAGGCTACAGGTCCCTTTAGGAAGACATTAGCAAAGAATGAATTGCACAAAATTCTTCCTTGCTTTCCCTCTCCACCAAAATCCATCCCTCTTTTTATTGCGAGTCAAACAAACGGTGGGAGGTATGTAAATACTTATAACTGTATATATCACTTCTACTATACATTTTCCATTCAGTAAGCTCATTAAATTTCATCAAACTGTATTCTAAAATTTATTACTTCTCTTGTCGTTGTTGCTGTAAATAATATGTCTCAATTTGTTTACGCTTTACAAATTGGGATATCAGATATTGGGATATTTACTATATTAATAAACTACTCTGCTTGGGGTAAGTAGATGATGGGAGATAGTTTAAGATAACACACTTCCTCTGCCAACAAAACCAGTCGCATTGTTGTTGTTGGAAGTATAATGGTCTACCAATGCATGAGAACTATATTATTATGAAGTAAGTTTGGCGTAGAAAGTTTCTTGAAATATTATTATGATATTACAGCTCTTTTCACTTTATTTAGTTGGTTGTTATATGGCCAATTCATGTTCAATGTGAATCAAATTTCATCCAGCATTTATGATATTGCCATAAATGAAGTGGTTGTCTACTGTCAGTGTCAAACTGGCAATTTCGTCAGATTACAAAGCTACGCTCTTCAGCTTTGAATAATGCATTGACGTGATCGTATTTATTCGTCCTGCCTTAAAAGTGGTGGAGAGAGAAGTTGAGACTGGGCCTGGGGAAGAGGTACATACTTAAGCTTTTGGCTTTAGAGTTGGCCAACTACACGGATAAGTGCGAAATAGTTTGGGTTATCAGGTGACAAAGTTCGCACATTAGAATGACTTTTACTTAATATGGAAACAACTTTTTGACCCGACTCCAGAAAATGGTGATTTTAGGCATGGAATTTTCTCCTGAAACTTTTATAGCACTTAAACATGCTGTCCATTTACTTATTGCTCTCCTGACAAAGACATAACATTACATTATCCTAAAAGAATGTCCCAGATAGTGAAATTTAAATTCTCCCCAAAATGTAATTTTTGATTCGTCGATTGAGTAAACCTTACATCATTATCTATGCACTTAAAGTGTACATCTTTACAGATAAATATTTTTGAAAACAATCACAAATTCGACTTTTATACTTACATTAAAGTTTCAAATAACAGTAGTGAGTGATATGTATTTTGATTTTTTGATGCCAAAAAATCCATAACCTTTCTGACTTGTAGTACAATGTACTTTGAATATTTAAAAAAATAAAGACACGTAAGTAGAACAGCCAATCATTCAAACTGTACACCCATGAAATTTCCAACGTATGTATGTATTGTTTGTTATGTTATTTGGAAGAAGACAATAACAAAAAAATTCGAGATAAAAGTGAATTTTGTGATCCGAGTTGTTTGTTTCATGTCATTGTCATATTGTATTCATAAAATAACACAATGTTGCCCATTCATGCATAAATATATTTATTATAATGATGCAAATACATTTGTATTACATTACCTGTTTTTTAACGTAATCCGTCAATCCTTCCAAACATGGTTCAAAGCAGAAACTATGTTGACCTGAAAAGTTATGCCATTGCTCGTCAAAAAGTTGCAAAATCCAAATGTTCAATAATAAATACTTGATGCTTTCTCTTTTGATAAAGAATGAGCAAATTGCTAAAGTTTTGATTGAGTTTTTGATCATTTCCAGTAAAAACTATTTAGTTGAGATAGTTTGCATAATTTTAACGGTTTGAATGAAAAATAATTGTGACAGCTATAATTTGACTCACATGGAAGAAGTTTTGGATTTCGATAACGATCCAGGCAAATTGCACAGGTCAAAAGCTGATCAAATTGTTCCATAATGGGGAAAAATAGTTTATAAATTTCACTTTCTTTGCTAACTTTCACTAAAGAATTCTACACTTTAAATCGTGTTAGACAAGATAGAGACGGAAATAAGAAGATTGTGTTACGGCTAGTTAGTACGATTTGGTTGAAAGAGAGAGAGATGAAGAGTATATTCAATCCAAAGTCAGACTACAGAAGAAAGAAGCTGAGTTAATGTTTCCTGCATTCCAGAACACTATTGGAAGGAAACTAGACCGTTCGTTGGTACGTTATTCACTGAAATAGATTCTTGGCAAAACTTCCACTTCATCTAAATATGGATGACGAAAGGCTATTTTTAGTGCCCTATCTAGTGACGACGACCTATCTTTCCAACGGTACAACATCCTCAGAAAAATCCCGAGATGAAAAACACGGGAAAAAACTCCGCATCACTCCTTCCTTTGCCTTCTTCAATGACCTAATCAAACGATTTAACTTATCAACCGATAAACTATATGAACGTAATCAAATGAGCGTGGGAAGACCAATTCGTAATGGGAAGACAAGTTAAAAAAATTATGGCAATGGCTTCGGCTTGTCCCTCCTCCGTTTCAGAATGATAAACATTTTACATGAATTTTCAATTAATAAGAATAATCCCCTTCTCATGCCAAGTTTAAGAGTTTTTGTCTTGGTACATTTTTTTCATATAATAAAGTATTTATTAACTCAGATTTATTTTCATAATACATTGTAATCTCATACTAAAACAAATGCCATTAATTATGTCTTACTCTACATAATTTCATAAAACTTACCTTTTACCATCTCACCTTGTATAGTTGTAGTAAAGTACTTAAATATAGAGAGTAAGTATCATCAATGATGATTGATCAGAATATCTAACACTACAATTAAGTACTATATATTTCATATTTTGATTTAAAGCTACAGTATAATATCTGTATAATATTCTTTCTATATTATATAGTTACCTATTTATTATGCAGTTATATTAGAGAGGGTTTGGTGAGAAAAAAGTTATAATATTTATTTAAATTTTTCCATTTAATTAGAGTTCTTTCTTGGCCTGCTTATATTATTGAAACATTAATTGATTGTAAATCTTATCATAGCACCAATTAATAATAAATGATTGATAATACACTTTTAAGGTTGTCCTCCCGAAGGTTTCTTCCAGAAGTATGTAATAATTACTTTTGTAATGGCTTTACGAAACTCTGGGTTAAAAACTGTAAAATATGCATAAATGAGGGTAATGATATTTACAAAATGTATAATGATGAAATTGACTAAAAATATTCTTACCCGTGTAGATCTGAAATATAAAATTGTTAATTAGTATGTATAAACTTTTCTTATATGAGAGGAGAAAGTTGGGGAAAGTGAGACTTACCATGGGATTGATGGTAGAGTTGAGATATCCTAAAGATTAAAATGAGTTTCAACGTAATACTTTTTACCTTAATATTGTATAGAATAATTACCTAGCCACTGAAGGCCATTTGCGACATATTCTGGGATCGTGCATTTTTTGCAGAGACAGGCCCAAAGGACCATCAGGAAAAACGGGAACCAACAGCATAAAAAAACTCCTGTGATTACAGCCAATGTCTTTGCCGCTTTCCTTTGAATAAAAATGACAATAAACTCACTAAGCATCCTAGACCCCCTGACAGGTTATGAAAGTATATAAAATGAGAAAAAAATTGGACACATTTATCAGAGGTGAAAATCAAAGGCACATTTTTCTATGGACTTGCCGAGTAAATAAATCACAGTTTATGGAATTGACTGAGGATTTCATATTGACTACGTTGACCAACATGGATTTGCTTACCTCTCACGCTTTGCCTCTAAGCTTTCCTTCTTTTTCTTCAAATTTGTCATCCGTGTATTAGAGTTTGTTGGGGCCGAGATATCAGGAGCGTCTGGGGCGGACAAGGACGTCTGAGATGTTCGGAAAGAGGGAGGCGGAGGTCTGAGGGTAATTTGGCTGTGTGGGAGTCCAGCTGAAGGGTTGATTCCTGATTCCTCGTCGCCACCAGATATTGTAGAGATTGGAAGTTGTTCCATTTCCTGTTCTTCTGGACTCCCTACCACCGATTCTGAGCTTTCGACAGTACCAGTTTGACAGGATAGTTCATCAGCAGAAAAAGTGCTTCTAGACACCACCATTTTGGAAGCTTCAACGGCTGATGTGCTCGGATTATGATTGTTTGCTTTCCCCACCCTGTGTCGAATTCGACTTTTTGCAGTCTGCCAAATCTTCCAGTACAGAAACAGAATTAAGAATGTGGGGGCATAAAATGTAGATACGGTCGCAAACACTTGATAGCCAACATCTGGAGAAACCATGCATCTAAGGGAATTTAAAGCAAAAATTGTTAACAAAGATTTAGATGTAACATGACCGTGGTAAGAGATTCAAACATCCAACAAACTCCTGAATGTGATTTCCATGAGATGCGATTAATTTTTAATTTGTACGTGTGACTGACTACACATACGTATAAGAGAAGTCAGCCACAAATTCTTTGACCAAACATTTACTCGAGAAACTGCCAAATAAATAACATTGAATGCCCAATTCCAGAAACTTGAATTGAATTCTACTTGACTTATTTACAGAGTGCGCGTGGTATATATAGTAATCAAAAAATCTCTTAGATTTGTCTGTTTCGCATGAAGCCACGAGAGAACTAGTCAAGTTCACCTTGATTCAATTCTTATTACTAGAAAAGGGTTTCATGAAGAGGTTGAGGCAGATAATCATTACTGGTTATTGGGACGTAAATATACAGTTGGAAAGTTGGATAGAGCAGTTCGCAGGGAAGTAAAATTGTAAAATTCAATGGTGTAAGTAAAAGTAATCGAATTTTGTATTCAGAGTTGGTTGCAAGAAATTGTGGAATCATCCTTGAAGTGAGCTCAAAAACTTCCACTTGTTTATGCAAACGACGCCCAGATTTGGACTCGGTTTACTTTCCCAGATTACACAAGTTACATTGTTGCGATAAAAGAAAAGTGTCTAGTTGTACTTTTTAAGATTTTATCCTAAAATCCATTGACAGAGATTTTGCCAAACTGTTCTCTCATCCAGAAAAAAATGTTTTCAACAAGAAGGAGTGAAAAGATTTGTTCACTTACTGCTTCCTTTGAATCAAATATTCTACGGTCGAGTGCAAATGGAAATGAGATGCACAAAAATATGCAGTGAAAGCAAGTATCTATATACAGTCTTGTTGGACTTTATTGTGTAAAAGGATTAAATGTCAGCAAGTCAAGTCAACACTCAACATTAAGATAAATCACAGACGCCGATAAGAATACTTTTTAAAAGTTTTGAGAGAAAAACACTTTTTCCGTTTAACAAAAAGAGACATTTCCTGACCTAAATGAAGTTGCTCTCTCTTCATTTGTAAGCAACTACTAATTACTTGTAAGTTTATTAGTTATCTATTTGTTTGAATTAATTTGATGTTTGAAAATTTAAACATAATAAATATATACGTGAACTATGCACAAATCTCATTTATTCGTTTATCTTACAAGGGAAAATATTCAACGGCCATAAATTTTTATGCTCTTTCCAAATGACTGATATGAATATTATTTCTAACCAAAGCAAAGAGCAGGGAAATACAATCGTAAAGATATTTATAATGACTCTATTAGCGTCCTAAAATACTATTTTCATTGATTTTAATCAGTCTCTTCCTTTGTGTGCTTGGAGAGAGGAGATGGAATATGGAATTAAATTAAAATCTTTGGTGTAAAAAAGTCTTGAAGGAAGTATGAAAGTATTATGAATATTATCCGCAAGTTTATAAATGACTCTTGCAGCATCTATTTACCATACACATTGGAGAAGTGAAAAGGTCGTGAGAGTGGATGGGCGAGTGCTAAAATTTACATGAGTCATTTGAGGAAAGCTGCAGTCTAACAGCGGCTGGAGAAAGTGAGTGCAAACTATGTGCTAACAAAACTTGCATGCAAAAGAGTGGCAATTTAGTCTAAAGATTCGTGAGATGATTAAAATTATTTTTACTCTTTTCTTTTGTGTCACTTGGCTAATGATGCGAGTTGTACATGAATGTGTATGCATACAACACATTCGCTAGCAACTGGAGAAAGTTAATATACTGCTTTTATAACTGCATAACTGAAATTTACAGCACCATACACTTCACCAGCAAATGAAATTCACTTAAATCCTCATTTTCTGCATTTAACGATCCTATTTTTAGCCTCCATCTTCTTTGTCTTATAGATAGGTATAAGAATTAAAGTACATTGGTTCGTGTGGTTATAGTCAACACGAGTGAAGAAAAATGAAATGAGAATGTCAAAATGAAAGTGGTTGTGAAAAGATTTTTTTAGTCTCACCTGTTATCTTCAATTCTTGACCAGTAATGGGGGTCCTTCCATCCGAGAAGAGGAGCGACGCTGACCATACAGGCCACAAGCCATACAAGGAGAATCATGAGATTGATATGAGTTTTGTTCCTGTTCACCGTCCAATTGATCCTCGAGACTGCCAAATACCTGAACCACCAAAAATGCTCGATATATCAATTTAGCTTTCGCTCGCTGTACTTTATTGATCTAAAGCATTTACAAAACCTTTTAACCGAGGCAATGCTCAACAACTTCACACTAGTCATTTGTTATTAAAGAAAATGGGCAGATGTACTGTTCTGGACAATGGAGAGAAAGCCAATGCTACATCCTGAAATGGGTTTCTGGTGTTTGAAAAACGACCAAGCATTGGCTTTGAAAGGATTTGCCCATTACATTTGAAATCATTCAGTCTCATGGATCCTCATTGAGCCAATGGTACAACAAGCTCAATAAATTGGATCACAATGAAGCTCATCCCAATTCTCAATGCAAGACTTAACCCGGGCGTATACATACTATCAAACTAAACACATTTCCAATGTTGCCATTAAGGTTTCAACAGCTTTCACTCTCAGCTTAATTTATTCCAACCCCTCGATACATTTCTCCTGATGAATGGCTTAATGTAATGGGATCCCCCGATATGTGTCAGATCATCATACTCAATATATATATATATATATATATATATTTATCTGCCTCATGAGTTGGCTTGAATGGGGGACGGATTATTCAAAATTCAATTTCGACCGTGGGACTTACCTGTCAGCGCCAATGCCAACGAGATGTAAAATACTTGCGCTGCAGCATAAAACATCCGCCGAGGTCCACAGATCACAAAATAT
>JAQIXN010001198.1:0-21359 GCA_034698145.1 Proisotoma minuta | reverse complement strand
TTATTGGAAAGTGAAGCACAATTCCAATATAAAAGAGTGAGACAATCCAACTGAGTGATGCCAGCCAAAATAGCCAAATGAAATGAAATGTCATCAAGAATCCGATAATTATTTTTGGATAATGCTGAATAATTGACGTCATATAAATAGGGTCCGTTGGATTTAGATACGATAGTGTTGATACAATTATTGGCTGAATAACAGCAAATATTTCCATCACTCTTAAAATCCATTCAATTGTTGGCATTTCTAATTGTTCAAATTTGCTTAAAGTAGTTTTCTTGTTTGGGATAATTACGAAATGATCTGTGAAAAAAATACACATGTGTACATAATTATTTTACATTTTGGAAAATATAACCAACCATGAAAATAGCTTGTAAATGAAAAGATCCCATTTAAAAGCATTGGCACTTGATTCGTTTTGGAGAAAGTTAGAACCTGCAAAAGGACGCAAGTAACGGAACAAATGCCCAACGCCAAGCACATGTTGAATCCTGTCGTAGTTTCTTCATTCTTTTCCCCATTCGTGGCAAATATTATTGACCTGGTCAACAGGAAAGTTGCATAAGAAAGAAGAGATGTCGTAAGGAATTTGCAGCTAATTAATTGCTTTCTCTTCTTTGTTACCTCCACTTTCCCTTTTTTCAAGGTGAAGGGAAGTGCCCCTAATTTCTCTCCGTGTTTTAAAAGTTTTAGCAAACCGTTTGTACTCATTTTTACAATGTTTGTGAGTATAACGAATGATGTGTTATGAGTTTATGACTTTCTCTCTTTGCTTGGTCAAGTAATTCGTAAGAAAATTGGTAAAATAAAGTTGCAAACTGTTTGAAAATTATCTACTATATTTAGAACGAGCACAAAACAATAATTTAAAAAATCTATTTACAAATTTGCATGCATAAGCTAAAAGGTCAAAGCTTTTGGGATAGAAATATTTTTACCAAAAACGGTGATTTAACTAAATCATCGAATTTTGCCATGCATGCAAAGTGAGTGCTTACCAAATAATACACAAAACTTATTTTATTCTAGATTGTTTGAATAATTTTGTTAGTAATTGACATTTGACATTTGACATTTAAATTAAAAGTTGATTGCAGCATAAACTAAGGGCAAGGGCAAAATAAATCAACTTAATTTGTCATTTATACAGGCCCATTTAAATTAAGAAACTTTAATTAAACATTGAAATCTATTTAGGTCTAGGTTTTATTAAGCTATCTAATTACATTATCGTTTTTTTCCTGTGGTCAACAATAATCTTACAGTTCCTCTTGCAACGGTAAATAAATATTTGAGAAGAGACGTTGGCGTCAGTGCTTGGAAAGTATAATCTAGCATTCTAAAATGTAGAGTTATGGGTTTGCAACTTTTAGCAAATGATTTGAAATATGCAAACTCCTTGTTAACATCATGATTCAAATTTTCCACCAAAATATCAGAAATGTAGGGATATTTCCAAGAATTGATTGACTTATTTGACACCCTTTGTGTACTGGAGAAAATAACAAAGATGGATATTTGAACTACATTCATGCAAATGCTAATTAGAACTAAGGTGGAAGTTATGAAGGGTGAGACGGATAGCCTATATTTTATAAAGATTGTATTGACTCCAATCGCCATTCTTGAGATTAGAAATTGCATGGGAAGAGCAAAATTTCCACAGACATCTTCAAAATATATATGTAGAATTTGAATGCATCTTTGATTTAAAACGATATTGTTTGTTTTCCTAATGTTTTGGCTTGTCCAATGAGCTTTTGACTTGAGGCTGAAATATAAATTGAAATATGATATTACAAACTAAAATTTCTAATGTATTTTTAGTTTTTTATAATATTATGTATGTTACTTTAACTCTCCTGCCATTTTCCCCAAAATGGTAGGAATGAAAAATCCCGAGAGAATATAATATTTGGAAGTGAGCCAACATAACTGAACCAACCAAAGGAAGGATAAGGTACTTATAGTATTGGCGAAATATTTTACTGCTGTCGAAACTGTATTTGGTAACAACGATACTGGATTTGAAGAGACGTCGGGGTTGAAAAATACCCACAATGCGACCCCGAAGGGCGTGGTCCCTCCAACGACATCAACCACGCTGATTGTCCAGTTCACGTAGCGTGAGATTATGAGATACTTTGAAGACGAGTTTGAGCAGTACGTCTCTGCATAATATGACAATTTCAAATTAATCATTTGAAACATATTATTGGCTAACAATAAAATAATATTTAACCTTTGAACCATTTTATGTGACGCTCAAATTTATTTTTGAGTACAGGGATTTGGTCAATTTTACTAACTGTTATACCTTGAAGCAACATTATTGTAACTGAGGCAAATCCTAAGCACAGACACAAATTGAAATCAAAGAAAGAATGGACATCATTTTTTATTTTAGGCAAAAACAATGCTGCCCTTATAAAAATATAGATTGCATAACTGAAGATGGTAAATATGAAAATCTTCCATGTCCGAAGCTGCCTGGGATTAGTTGACAATATCACTTTTGAGTTCAAAACCTGAAAAGGAAGGGCACAATATTTTTCCGCAGCTCTTGCAGATGCTGTCCATTTTGTTGTCTCCATTTCCAAAACTTGTATGCTCAAAAAAGTGATAAAAGTTGCACCCAAAATTATTTCCCAAATAGTTTTGCCCTTGAAAAATTTTGGACTAAACGTTTCCAAATTGCAGAACCAAATTATTAGTATTTTCTCAAATTATGGGACAGAAATTAGTAAAATTGCAGAGCAAGAGACAAATTAAAGTAGTTACTTGCTAATTTAAAAAAAAAATGCATGCCAATTACATTTGATATCGTTTGTTGACCATTAACAAAGCTCGCAGTGTCCCCGTATTGACAACATTAATTTGACTCATCACAGTCTTATATGAGGATTTGTAAAAGTTTCCAAAATGAATGCAAACTGGACGACAGCTTTTCTTAAAAGTTTTAAAATGTTTTTGAGAATCGCGATTTGTAATGGCTTCCCAAAGCTTAGGATATCTGAAGGAGTTGAGACATTTTCTAGAGACATTTTCACATTTGGCCAGCCCAAAACCAAACACAAGCAACGTGAGATGTACCAGTTGAGAGGCACCGATGATTACAAACAAATCTATTTTCCCCATTGTTCTAAAATACTTAATTATCAGAGCATTTGCAAGAATAACCATTCGCGACATTAGGAATTGCAAAGGCATTAACAAATTTCCACCCATTGCTTCAAATCTATCGTTGAGAATTTGGATAGATCTGAATAGCAAAACCAAACTTTCACCTCTTCTTGTCTTGTCCACTGTCCAGTACTCATTACTTCCTCTTGATAAACTTTTACAATTTAAAAAAAAATATTAGAATGCTTCTTTTAAAATGGAATATTCTTACTTAATTTCCTGATGTACTTTTCGAATAGGAAGCACCAGCTGAATTACGAGGAGGCTGTAGATTGAACTCGAGTTCCAACAGTGTATAGAAATCACTGTGAGAAATGTGGCATTTACAAATCGTACAATTAGTCCAAGTATCGGTGAAAATTCGGTCAACTGTTGTATAAAATTGGAAATGGGAGAAGTAGGAAATTCTGGAAACATTAAAAGCAAAAAGAAGCAAACGATAGGATAGACTATTGCGATTATTTCGGCCACTCGGAGAAAGTTGCTGGTCATTGAGTTACAGAGGTTTGCAGAAAGATATTTGGAATCTTTAGGATATTTAGAGAAGTTATCTGAAAATAAATTGAAAGAATAATAGAACATCTTATAAGATTTGACTTGAGTACCGTTAAACCATTGATAGAATCTGACACCGCTGTTTATGCTTATTGGGACTTGCTCCAATTTGAGTAGCGTTAAAATTTCCAGAAACAATGGGATTGAAAGTGAAATGGCAAGAACAAAGCAAATGCTAATGTTTAGAAATTTTGTGGAATTTAGGCTTTCTTCATTCTCAAACTCTCTGGCCCAAAGAGAGCCTCTTATTAGCAAAAACATGATGGTGAAAGTAAGGGAAATTGAGAACGATTTCCAGTAAAATATATGTTTTTTGTTTGTAGTAATTTTCATTTCAAGATTTCTTATAATGAAGGGAAGCGTTCCCATTTTCTCTGCAATGTTTTGCCAAAATAGGATTCGTTTCAAATATGCTTCCATTTTTGGACTGTCTTCTCTTTAGACAATTTTTGGGTGAATGCGTACTCAAATATATTTTTAGTAACTTGAAAGTAGTGTTCGTTTAGTGCCAATTTTGTTCAATTTTAGACTAACGACATTATTATTGAAAAGACCTTCATATTATTACATACATTCCATAACAAATAAGTATATTGCTTAACGTTTGGTCATTAGAAGTGTTCTCAGCGTGCCTCTCGCTACCGTAATTATTTGATCCATCACAACTTTGGGGGATGATTTATAGAAGCTTCCCATTTTAATTGCAATCGGTTTGCAAGATTTGACAAAGAGAGCAAAATGTATTGGATATTTTTCCCTACGTATTTTATTTCCAATAGGAATCATGGGAAATCGGAAAGACTTGATGGCTTTTGCAGAAACGCTTTGACATTTGGCCAGCCCAGAAAGAAGCGTGAGAGATGTTACATTTATCAACTGAGCAGCTCCAAAAATTACGACGGGATACAATGGATTCAGCTTCGAATAATAGCTTACGACAAATGTGTTGGACAAAATGACCATTCGTGTAATTAGAAAATTCAGTGGCATCATCAAAGGCCCAACTGTAGCTTCGAATTCTCGAACGAGCAGTTGAATTGATCTGAAAGTGAGGATAATGTTGTTCCCGTTTCTTACTTTGTCCTTTGTCCAGTATTTGGGTCTTGACAAACTGGAAAAATGTTTTTTAAAATGGTTTATAAAAATATTGGATTTTAACAGAATTTTATACTTAATCTCTTGATGAAATTTCCAAATTCGCACAATTAGTTGGATGGCTAAACAAGAGTAAACAGTGGATGCAGTCCAGCAAATGACAGAAATCCAAGAAAGAAATATTGCATTTGCCAATATGAGTATGATTCGAATTGGGAAGGATGTAATTCTGGCAAGAATATAGACAACTAACGAGGTAGGAAATTTTGGGAGGAAAATGAACATGAAGAAGCAAATTGTTGGGTAAGTTGCAGCCAGAAGCTCAGTGAGCGACAGAATGTTATCTATCACTGGGCCAAGTAAAATTCTATTGAGATGTCCAGGATCTTTTCTATCCTTAGTAAAATTTTGATCTGCAACAAAACATTTTAGAAACTGATTGGATGGGATATGTACATCATATATATAAATACCAAAATATGCATAAAATTGTATGCATGCATTCAAAGCAGCAGCAATTTCTTCTCCATTGACAATCGTCCCAATTGAAAAAAACAAGGGAATGCAAAGTGAGACTGCAAGAACAAAGCAAACGCTAATATCTAGAAATTTTGTGGAATTCCCCAATGCTCTCATTTCCTTTGCAAGGGAAATTGATCTTTGAAACAAAATTATAATTGTGAGTGAAAGCAAGATTATAAAAATTTTGAAGCCTTTTATTTGTCGCCTATTTTTTGAAACTTGTATCTCATTCTTTTTTATTACAAAGGGGAGTGCCCAAACTTTCTCTGCAAAAGTTATCCAACGGACAATTCGTTTGAGGTAAAACGTTATAGCTAAATCCATTTTTACAGATGCAAAAGTGAAATGGCAATGAGTACATCTTCATATAGAACATTTGTAGTTATTTGTACAAGGCTAAGAAAACAAAAAATTGTAAAACTAATTGACCTCTGAGCGAAAGCAATTAAACTATAACATTTCATTTTTAAATTAGCTCATGCAATTACTTTATTAGATTAATAAATATGCGGTTGTAAATAAAAAGGACATAAGAAGGTGAAAGTATGCTTGAGAATTTCGAGATTGAGCTTTCTCCGGGTAATAATAATTTCTACTTTCTCCAATTCGTCACACTTCATCACCTTGACAACCTTTCCATCAACAAGGACAAACAAACTTGCACCTGCAAAAAAATTGGGTTTTCAGTTCGGTCGATTGCCAGCTTGGCAAATACTGGCAATTGACATTACATTAAAGTAATTTATTTGAGCAAATTAGTTATTAAAAGGAAAATAGTAGCAGGTAATTAGCAAACTTTTCTAAAATAAAATAAGCTACAGTTGAAGAAAGTAACCTTCATTTTAACAGGTAGTCAAAAGCTTTGTCAAATTTTCGGTATGGATCGAAATTTGGTCAATTTAACACAAAGACAAAGACCTGAGGCTTTGGACAACATCCTTCACTCTTTAATTAATTCAATTTCACTAACTTCTACTGACACTGCCATCATAGCTTCAAAGAAGAATGCATTCGACAATCTGCAAAAGACTGACATGTCGGAATTTAAAAAAGATAAAAACTATCCAAATTTCTGGCCATCTAAATTATTCCCAGATTTAGAAGAGTCTGAAAGAGCAAATACTTTAAAAAGAAAACCAAGATTCATGAGTAAAAGTGCCAATAAGAGTGGAAGCAATAAATTTACAAGTTCAGCAGCAAAACACAATCATCCAAAAACAGCGAGACCATTATCAAATATCAAAGACGTAGTTGAAGAATCTTCAGAAGATGAGCATGATACAAATTGGATGAAAATTCTAGAGAAAAGATCAGGAAAAAACCGACACATTTTACAAACGGATAACAATGATGGCAAAAAAGATCAAGAAGAGCATTACATTGATATAGAAAATGATCATGATGACGGTTCTTCTTCTTTCATGACTGAATTCGCCCCAAGAGAAATTTGTACTGCTGGAAGCTCTGAAGCCACAAGTATAGGATGGGCAGATGATGTAATAATTATTTATTATAGTCTATTAATTATTATTGAAATTATCAAACTAATTTCAGGCAATAGAAAGTCAATCTACAGATTTATTAGCACGTCAATGGGCAGAGGTGGAGAAAGTTTTTCATGGAGAAGATGCTAAACCTGAAGGAATGTCGGATGCTGTTTATCAAGAAGCTCTTTTATGGAGAAGAGCATTTAATACGCCAAAATTGGGTTCACAATCCACGTACAATTTTGATAAAAATTCAAACATGTCCATAAGGTGATACTAATTTTGTGCCCATTTCAATCTAATTTTACATATTTATTGTTCATTTCCAGTTTGCATATAAAAGATAGCTATCCCAATTTTTCCCATGAAGAAGATCTCGAATTATATTCTCCAATGTCACTTCTTCCGACTTTAAATGACTACAGATCAAGCAACAATAAATCTCCAGATGAAAGTGATAATTCGGAAGCATCTGTGAAAAAAGTCAATGGCCACTCAGATGCAATTGAACTTCCTCCTACAATTGATGCTGGAACATCTTTTGTTCAGTCCTGGCTTGAAAATTTAACAGTAAATTATGGGAATGATGATGATGACCACCAATATCAAGGAGAGGAGCCAATGTCACTTCCTGTAAAATTTGGACATGACCGAGAGATTCTTCAAAGTGCAGAATTTGAATTTGAAGAAAGTGATGGAAGAACAAGAACAAAAGTTCAGAGACCAATTAGTTCGCAATATCTTAACGGATCAATGTCAAAAACAAAAGAGAAAACAACGGAGCCAATAAGAAGTTTGAAACCAAGAGTTGATTTAGATTTGGACTTGGACTTTCTCCAATTATCACCAACTTTGAATATTTCTACGGGTTTTGAAGAAGACTTGAATAATCGGAGTCCCAAAAATAGTACACGCTTGTTCAATGCCACAACATCTCGAAACTTTGAGCAAGACCAACAATCTGCAGCTTTTACGAGATGCTCATCCAGAACAAGAAAACTTTCCGCAACAAGTACAATAACAGCAAACAATACGACGTGGTCAAGATACGCTCATTCCAATTCTTCAGCATTTCGCCCAGAGGAAGATGTCGAAGGATCTGGTGGTGGGATAAATTCAAATGGCAAAAGAACACCTCAACATCTTGGAAGGAATCGGACGCCGGCTCGAAAAAATTTCATTAGTTGGCTGTTGTTTGATGAAAAAGATGAAAATAACGCCCATTCGCAAGAGAGTCAAGACTGATAAATCACTGATAACTTAGCATAAGAGTTTTTTTTAAATACTGATGTTATTCTCTTAATTAGATAGTACAATAGCAAAAGTCTGATGTTACGTTTGTTTAAGTTATAATTTTTGTTTTTTCTGGAAATACAAAGCTATCATGTTTTTTATCGTTACCCCAAAATTTTGCATCATTGTTACCATTAGTTTAGTCCCTTAATTTTCCCACTAGCTAGCATTCTGTAAATAAGTCAATATTTTAATACAATCAACCAATTTTGTGAATAATTATAGCGCTTACTTGGTGCTGGTCTCGGAGAGACGCCTGCAAGTGCATACGAAACTTTTGATGGCATATCTGCAGAAGCTACCACTGGAGTTGGTGTCACAACTTCCGTTATTCGTGGACCTTGTGAGGATCCATTAGAACAAATGCCTGTGGATTTTGCAATAGCATAGCCAATGACCACACCCACTACGAGAGATACAGTTATGGTGGCAATTGTCTCTTGAGCTTGGCTAATAGAAATCTCTCCGTTTAGCAGCTACATAAATAGAAATAATATGAGTTTTCAATAATTTGGTAAGTTAGTGCCAAACTTACTTGTCGAATTGTGTTTACGTGACTGCTGACAAATTCTCTTACAGCATCGGTCCAAGTGGATTGATCCCCAGTCTCTGTGGGGTTTGCAATTGTGTTGAGAACTTGTTGACTGCGTTGAACTAAATCTCTGGCTGCAGCAACGGTGGCAGAATTTTGTTGTCCACTTAAAATTTGGTTCTCTTGTCCTAATGCAGCTTGGCTTTGAGGAGCCGAATCTGAAATTGTTTTGGACATTCCACTTTCTTCAATTCCAGCAGCTTGACTGCTTTGAGCCAAAGCCTCGACCTCTGCTTGAGATGGATTTGTCGATGGATTTGTTGTTTCTAAACCTAATTGTTGCTGACTTGAAGCATCAGAGTTTTCTTTGGCTTTCGGATAAAGCTGATAATCTGATCTAGGCGGCGTTTCCCCATTTCCGTCAACTAATTGCTGACTTGCTTGACTTTCAACACCAGCTTGGGATTCTCCGGCTGTATCTAATTGCTGTTGGCTTGTTAAATCACCTTGGGCCAAAGGTTGTCCATCTGGGCCAAGGTCAGCTTGAGATTCACCAGTCGTTTCTAATTGTTGTTGACTTTCTAAGCCATCTTGGACCAATGGTTGTCCATCTGGGCCAAGGTCAGCCTGAGATTCACCAACCGTTTCTAATTGTTGTTGACTTTCTAAGCCATCTTGGACCAAAGGTTGTCCATCGGGGCCGATACCAGCTTGAGACTCGTTGTTTGATTCCAACTGTTGGGTTGAACCATCTGAAGCTTGGCCTTCAAGCTCAGCTTTAGATTGCGCGACGGAATCCAATTGTTGCTCACTAGCTAATTGCCCTTCTTGGTTAGGCTGAATTTCAGCTTGAGATTGACCATTTTCATCTAACTGTTGCTCAATAGATGCCTGATCTTGAGTCGTATCTTCGGCTCTCATACTGACGTCTAAACTAAGCGCCGATTCAGCTGCATCTAATTTCTGTTGGCTGGATAATTGTCCCTCTTGATTAAGGGCTTCGTCATCGGGACCAGCCTGAGACGATTGACTTTCTGTATCAATTTGTTGACTTGGACTCGTAGAAGCTTGAGCCTCAACTTCAATTGGAGATTGAGCCTGGCTGCTTGCATCAGTTGCATCTAATTCTGACTTGCTATCTAAACCTTTTTACAATAAAATCATACGTTTTATTCTCAAAAAACTGTTTTAAAATGCAAAGTCTAAACCTTTTTCATTCAAAGATTGGCCATCTGGGCCAAGTTCAGATTGTGACTTCTGATCATTATTGGAGCTCGAGTCTAACTGCTGCTGACTCGACATTTGACCTTCTTGGTTTAGAGCCTGACCGTCTTGCTCAAGTTCTGCTTGAGATTCTCCACCCGGTTGACTAGACGTTTGGCCATTTATGGGTTGCCCAGATTGATCCAATTGTTGCTGACTAGAAGCCAATTGTTGTTCTTGAGCTAAGGTATTTTCATCAGGAGTAAGCCCAGCCTGAGATGATTGACCCTTTGTATCAATCTGAGATGCTTGACCTTCAAGCCCAGCTTGAGATTGTGCAACTGAACCCAATTGTTGCTGACTGGCTAATTGTGCTTGCTGAATATCTGCTTGAGATTGACCAATTGCATCTGTGTGTTGCTGATTTGAAAGCTGTCCTTCTTGGTTTACAGGTTGAGAAGTTTCCTGTGCCCCTATTGCTTTCCCATCTGGACCAATAGCTGGAGATAATCCATATGGGCCTAAAGCCGATACGGAAGCCACACCCACTCCTCCAGACCCCTCTTGGATCTGCTGATTTTGATAATAATTAAAAATAATAGTTTGTTACATGATTAAGCTTATTACGCTTTGATCTATTGGTTGTTGACTTTGTCTTATGCCTGCCTGAGAATTACTGCTTTCACCAGATTTAGCAGTATCACTTTGAGTAGCAGCAGACTCAACAGCCGACGGAGAGCTATTTTGAGCCAACCCACTTTGAGACTTGCCATTTGAACCAGGGACTTGTTTTGTGTCAACATTTGTCAGTCCTGGAGAAGCCTTGCCTTGGCCTTGTGCACCTTGACCTTGAGTCTGAGATTTCCCATCGGCTCCAGACCCGTTTTCTTTCTTTGTTGGTACTGGGGGCAAAGGTGGAGGATAAGCGGTAGATATTTCTGAGTTATTACGTCCTCCGATTCTTGGAGCTTTTGTTTTCTCTTCTTGAGCCTTTAACTTTCTTTCAATATAGTCTGCCAAAAATAATGGAATGTTATCCGGTTGACGCCTTAACACCTAAATTTCAAATCATCTAATAATAATTGTCATCTCATTTTAGCTCATTCGAGTTTTCAAACGCTGACCTCTCCTGAAAATTCTTCAAGAAGATCACGAAGACCATCTGGAATTTTGTAAACTCCTTTGCCATCAGCACAATCTGTACTTGGACTAGCCGAAGACGCCATTTTTTTTAGAGAGTTACAAAAAAGTGTACAAAAATAAATGCTCTTTGATTTTGTAATTTTGTTACGGATTTATTTTATTAAAGTTGTTAAAATATCTTTGAGATCAATAAGCAAAGCCATTGGGAGTAACCAAGCAGATATTCGTGACCTTTGAAGAGACATATACGCTTATCGTTAGTACAAAATGGAGTACTCGTGTACTTATAAGAATGAACTCATTTTGCATGCTCTGATGAAACTGAAATTAAAGTGCTGAATAGTAGATATTTTTAGTGAAATAGGAATGTTTGTCGGATGCAGGTGTTAATGGAAGGTTACGTCTGTTATTGACATGTCTTCCACTTGATTCTTGATTTGGTATCATCGTGCACGAGATAACTGCCTAAATAATTGTATATCACAATGATTTTGTTGATAAGAATCTGATACACAATTTCAGCCGTGAGCAGGTGCAAGTTTTAATTTGTTCTGGACGCGAAGTGCATTGTCCAGTTGCATGGATTTATGCAGATTTTGAAATAACTTATTGTCGCTACTAATTAAATCATGGCACCCAATCCCACTAAATCTGTGGGTGGTGGTAAAATGAAAAAGGGTCTTGTTGTTTCTGAGAAAAAGCAGGATTCCTATAAAACTAAAGAAAAGAAGGAAATAGAGGTCAAAGAGTCCAAAATACTTGACTTGTTTTCATATCTCTTTTTCTGGAGTGAAAGGTACGATAAGAACCTAGAACAAGTTTGGGACAAACTACCAAAGTTTGTTGCGCAATTTGTGGCATCTTTAGCTGTGTTTTTATTCGGAATTACTGCAAGAGGTAAAGAAACGTGAAATCAGGCAATCGAATACTGCATGATAGCCTTTTGTTTTTAGGAGAATGGATTTTATTTTCCGTCTACTTTTTCAAATATCTTTCCGGAAGTCCAACTTATAAGGAGGATTCTGAAGAAATCATTAACTCAGTTTATGACTGGTTCAATGTCAGATTTGCTGGATATTGGGGGACTTGGATCTATTCAACATTGATTTCTTATGTCGCATATTTTGGAATTGGAGGATTCCTTCATGTATTACCACAATATTCAAAAATGTTTATTGCTTTTGGTTTAATGGTTGATTTACAGTGGTACTATTATGTTCGGAAGCGAGATCGTCCAGAAGAATGGAAATGTCAACCCAAAAAGTGGCTTAGTCCTGAGCTTGAGCGACACGAAATTATGATTGGTTCAATCAGTCTTGTATTTGGAAGTGCCATATCTGCATTGATTTCAACTTACGTGGTCAATGGAGGGACAGCAATTTGGCTGTATTTGAATCCAGGAGATTATGGCTACATTTGGCTTGTGTTACAAATACCAATTGTTTTCATGTATCAGGTAAATTCAATTAGTGAACAATTCTAGATCAAGTCAAATCTTATAAAATGTTACTTTAGGATTACTTGACATACTGGCATCACCGGATGTACCATACTCCCTTTCTCTACAAACACTTTCACAAATTGCACCACACCTACAAACAGCCTACTGCATTTTCCGTAACAGCCATTCATCCTGTCGAATTTGTGCATATTCAATGCGTTATTCTGTCATCAATTTTCATCATGCCAGTTTATTGGTGTAAGTTCACAAAAGTAAAGTGAAAGCAATATGAATAATTTAACCGACAATGATTATTTCTTTTAGTGAACTATGCCGTTATGATGGGTTACGTCTACTATCACGGGATAATTGATCACTCCGGAATTAATTTCAAGAGAAAGTGGTGGCAGCCTTGGCAGGTGAAAATACAACGATTCTTAAAGTTACAAAAACTAATTATTGTTTATTCTATTCAAGCCGGACTGCATTTTTCATGACAATCATCATCAATACTTTCATGTGAACTTTGGCTTCAACATTGAATACTGGGACTTTCTCCACGGGACTCAACGTCGAGCGGATCGGATCTATCGAGAAAACATTTACTACGGACAGGGAAAATCATTGGAAGAAGCTTCTCCGGATGAATTGCAGACCGAGATCGAAGAAAGAGAGTCTGAAAATCCATTGGCATATCCAGAAAATAAATACGGTTATGATTTAACCATTGATAAGAAGCATAAATAAACAACATATTTATGTAAATATATTTATTTGAATAAATATTACTTTCACTTGATTTCTCTAACGTGCTTTACTGCGAGGTAAAAGTAAGATTCTTGAAGAAAGTTACCCTGGAACATTATCAAAATATTATTGGTGAAACTTTCACCAAATAAAGTTTTCTCCTCTTTCAATCATTTTTAAACCAAAATGGATGCTATCCGTTTATTTGGCATATTTTTCTTCATGCAATGGAATTCCAAAGTTGAAGCTGGGGAAGGGGGTGGAAGACTTGACTCATTCTGCACTGTCCTTTCTACGGGAATTGACATAGACTTGGGAGACGGATATACAAATCGGCATAAAACTCATATTGGACATGGCCCACATAACTTTCCCCATTCAATTCTAGACGTTTTTGATCTCATTCGAGATCCTTGTAAACCTAATCCTGCAGTATGTGACGTTATTCCTATCATTGAGGTGAAAGCTATCACAACTCCACAAGGCCCTTTGAATGGATGGCTTCGAGTTCGAGTGGACTTTCTCAGTTCTTTGCATGAGGATCGGGAAATTCTAGGTTTCTACATTGCTGCTGAGACTGACGAAGTATTTGAACTTGGATCGAGTACAAATGCTAAAGATGGACGATACAATCAAGCAATGGGAGAATTTGTTTCCGAATTTCCGACTACTGAAACTTGTCCACCCACTGAGCCAACAAAATACCAGCTTATACCATGCGGGGGAATTGGTCGGTCGGAACTATTTTTTCCAAACGGCGTTTTATTCGTAGCCTACAATGCACCTTGGCCTGAAGTAAATTTCTTTAATGGGACAAAGAAGAGTGCAAATGAATACATTCTAAAGCATGACCGACATTCGCATCATTGGACCGAGTTTGATTTTTATTTCCGATTTTCACAATACTACTGCAACGCTAGAAGATTTTACTTTAGAATGTTCACTATTACTCATCGTCCTAATGGCTCAAATACTCTGGCTGGTATTCACAAATAATATGATGATCGTTTGCATTTTATTTAACACTGACCTATTATATTGTTTTGTTAAAGTTTATCCTTCAAGGACGCCGTACATTACTCCCAAAAAATTAGTAGGCGCTTGGGATCCCCTTCCCAAGGGGGATAAAGCTAGACAACTAAACTGTAATCAATCTCTTTCGGAAGTGATGTGGGTCAACGATGTGACAGAGCCTAAACTTTTGGACCTCCGTAGTAAAGAATCGTGCCAAGGTGTGTTTACGGGCAAAAGTGGAGCCTCCTCACCACGCAAGGAAAATGATTTCGTATTCGGTCATCGTTATAAAGGATCCTCTCCAAAAGAACATCAAGCAAAGGAATACACTGGATTCCACAGTGTAAGATGTTCAGCAGGTATTAAAAACTATAACTTGCGGCGCGTTAAGTTATACCAAAAGATATTTTCTCTCAAAAAAATATTGGCAATTTAACAGGAAATTCGATAGTGGATGAAAATGACGAGATGCAAATGCACTACTGTAAACTCAGAGGCAACAGTCCAATGTTTGAACTGAGGGAATATCTAGATCATCTCCAATCTTATGAAGATTACCTTTTTCACATGTATCAAGATCACAATGAGAAATGTCTATGCATAGAACAGTGGGCAACATTAAAGCCAGAGCCCGAGCCCCCAGAACCTGATCCTGAAAAAATGTTTACAACTCCAATGTCTGGAGGAATCACAGATTCCATTATTAATACAACTGCAGTTCCTGAAATTATTACCCCTGAATTAGTCGCGACATTAAATCCACAACCTCCTCCTGTACCTGAAGGTCTAATACAGATTAGAACAGGGAAAAAATTTGGATTGGACCCTATAAAAGGGATACGAGCAGATATCAGAACTGGAAAATTGGTTTGGGTAAACAATTTAAGCAGTCATTTAAATTATTTAAACAGAATACAACTGTAAGTAGACATTACATTTTATCTCTTACATACAGAGTAGCAGAATTGGTCATGGAATTTTGATGGCTTTCGTTACCCTTTTTATAACTCCAATCAACATTTTTGTTACACGCTACTTTAAAGAGACTTTTATGAGTACTCGCATTCTTCATTTCAGAGTTTGGAATTTTGTAAGAAATGGCTTGAAAAATATACTCTTTAATTTCATTTCGCATCCTTAAATACAGGTTCATATTCAAGCCATCCCAAACTCATTGGCTTTTCTGTTTGCTGGTTTGGCCTGCACAGTTGTGGGAAGAAAGGCTTTAGGACACTCGCTATCTGATGCTGCAATTTATCATCGAAAAGGAGGCTGGCTTTTCTTTGCCCTATTTATATTTTCAACTTTTTTTGGAGGAATTCGTTGCATTCAAAATTCGTCTAGAATTATTTGTATCGCTTTTCACTTTGGGTCTGGGATAGTATTTTATATTGGCTCTCTAGCAATGATCTTTATATCTGTAAAAATCCCCGGAAATCCAATGACCGATTCGGATCATGGAATTGGAACAGAATCTGCAATCACATACATATGGGCTTGGATTGTATTTGATATTTTGATGCATGTCATAATGACGGTGAGGATTATATATTTTATAGTTAAAATTAATCAATAATTTGTATTAATATTATTGTCGTGATATAGGTTCATATGATAATGTCGGATGGGGGACTCGGAAGAATGTATCTTCCAGTGCCAATCCCCAAAATGCGAGAAAATTCTCTCATTGACGCTCCGGTAAATTTATATTTCAAAGCATTTAATTTATTCTGCTAATTTCCGTCTCAATTACAGAAATCTTTTTTTCGGAAATGTTGCCTTTGTCTTTATGTCGTTGTTGCACTGGCGAATACAATTCTTGTGTGTTCCACAATTTCACAAATGAGTATAAAAGGTAGAGGTTTCGGTCCTCATTACTGCACTCATTATAATGCTACTCACAGTCGACAACGGCTTTTGGAAGATTGCATATGGGGAAAAACTACGTTAGAAGAACTCAAGGCAGATCAAGTCAATGCTAGAGGAAATCTTTATTAATTATATGAAATGGACGAATAGTTGGGTTTTATAAAATGCAAAGTTTTAATAGTAAATATAATTTTATATTTCACAATTTCCAGAATAAATTTAGTTGTATGAGTAGACTTTTGATGAATATGTATAAGAATCGTTTTAGTACAAAGGAGGGCAGTTGGGGTCAAGGAAATCTTTGGGTCCAATAAGACAGAAATTTGGTTGTGCCCTAATCATTAGAAATTCATTCACAGCTTCCATTTGTTGTCGAGGGACACTTCCATCAAGTTTGGCTAGGTATGAGTAAATTTCCCAAAAGTGCAAGTAGGGAATCATGGCATCAACTCCATCCGGTTGCTCAGTTAAAACAGCGCACACAATCTGCATCGTATCTGTCAAATTCTTTCCAATGGAACCACAAAGAACACCCAACAACTTTTTCCAATCCACTTCCACCCTTGAATCCAATTTTCCAGCCGTTAACAATTGATCAAAGGCAGCCTCATCCAAACAAAGTGCAGACCATTTTGCACGTGCATCATCAACTCGTACCTTCAATTTGCTAAACTTTTTCAGATCTTTTCCTCCGACCTGAATATGGGGAAAAATTAGCTTTGTTCAAAATAATAATAAATATTTACCTGATTGTTCAAAACTCTTAGATATCCTACTGTCAGCCCATCCTTGGACTCTGCTTGAGGATACTCCAAACTATCCTTCACTGGAGGCACTGTCCCTTCAGCAAGGGCTTTAAAGTAACCAGCAGTCCAGTGCAAAAGATCCCGAGGTTGAGTTCGCATCGCAGCCTTTGTGTACTGTTTGAGAATATTTGGAAGTTTGGGTGGAATTCGAATCTGCTCTGAGCAAAATTTTTCAAGGTCTTTTCTCTCGTAGCCAAATTCCGTCATATCAACTTCCAGACTTGACGTTTCATTAGAGTTTCGTCTCTCGTGTTGTCGATCTTGAGTTTGATTTTCAGAAGGATGCTCTGCAGTCTCCGTTTGAGTATTGTTGTCCATTTCTGCTACACGCTTCAAATTTTTCAAAACAGTTTAGAAAGTAGACTACTTGTAATATAAAATGGAAATTGTAAGCCACTCAATTTAAAAACCCAGGAAACTGAAGATGAACTTTTTCGTTTTTTAGCCAGCCCCAGGGCTAATGTACATATGTAACTAAGGCGTCTGTCCGTCTGTCTGTGACACGATAGGGCTAAAAAAACTTAACATAGATTTGCACTACACAGTGAGTTTAAAAAACAACGTAAAATATTTTATTCGGTAATAAAAAGTCATAGTCTTAAATGCCAAAAATACGATTTTTTGATTAAAAAATTTCTTAAACATTATTGAAAATTTCCAAGCTTAACACAACATGCTCAGTCTGTTTCTTTTCCTTCCCAATTGAAGACTTTCTTTGAGAGAGAAAGCTGGTCAATGGAAATGGAAGCGTCTCTCTTCTGCTTCGAATCCTCTCAAAGTCATAATACATCCAGGATCGAACTGGTCTAATGCACAACTAAATAAAGTATAAATTATATTCATGATAATTAATAATTGCAATTATTAAAGATTCTGTTTACCCTTTTCTTCTGCTTCTTTGCCATGTTCTTATGTTCTGAAAATGAGATGGAATACGCAAACATCTTTGCAATTTCTTCAGGACCGTCGGTAATTAGCCAAAAATGAACTTTGTTCTCATCGAAGCCAAAACTGCTGTTGCTGTTGCTTGTAATACTGCTGGACGGACTTTGATCTTCACTGGCGACAGGATCAATCATTCCATTAAATACGAAGCAAACGTTTTCTTGAATAGAAATTTTGATAGCTGGCCATCTAAACTCTAGAATGTAGACAAATTGATTTGTATTAATTTTCTCAATTTCCATTCCCAGTTTTGGTCAATTTCTCATACGTTGTTGTGTGTCTTTTAAATTATCCACGGGAATGGCAATTTCAGCTCTGCCCAGTAATTTGCGACCCTTATTGGACATTTTTTCTAGGGGATAAAATGTCACAGTCTTCATTTGATGTGCAGAGGCAAAGTGAGACAACATTTCTTCTCCTGTGATTTGCTTGTTTCTGCATCTCATCTTCTTTTCTTGACACTGGACAGCATTTCTGAGCAAAAGGATGCAATGAATACAAATTAATTCAAACTATAGTGCCAAAATACTAATTGTTACTTACGTATTGATAAGGTTGTGTACTTTATCCTTTTCCTCTTCACTAACTGTCAATGGACAATCTCTTTTGCAGGCGTAAAACGGGGGATATGACAAGACGCCGCATTTTTGGCAAGTCAATAGAGATCCCAACTTAGAGTCACTTTCACTCGGTCTGAATCCCATTTCACTGATGACCGTTCAGGTCAGATCAGGTCAATTTTACAAAAAAAACTTGCATAAATCAGTAAAGGAAATATGTAACTGTTTCCAGTGCAATGTTCATGCTCCAGTATGTTTTTGTTTTTTTTGTATTTTCAACTTTCAACAATGTGCAAGCATACAAAAGTGCGTACACCAAAAAATATTATTTATAATTTGTAGCAAAAAATGGTTCACTATCAGTTCAGCTGCGGGCGTGTATCCTAAGAGGGTATCTGTTTGTTAAGAATAAACAAATATTTATATAACTCAAGGTTGGTTGTATTTAATGATATTTCTGTGCCTGGGTGTTGTAATGATATACAATTGAAAATGTATTGCCTTGTTCCAAAGTAGTAGAATTTTCAATACACACAAATATTTTGATATTGGTATCCAGTTACTTATGAGGTTTAGATAAACTGTTTACAAGATATCGATTGTTCCAATATGCAATGCATGTTATGCATACAAGTTGAACATGCAACGACAACACGCAAACTGCCAGGAATAGACTGGTGACTGGACACATGCCAATTTAACCCAATTTCTTAAGCTAGGCTTAGCTTTACATATAAAGTTGTAAAATATGCAAAAAGTGTGTGAACAAAACTCTGCTGAAAACGACCTTGCAGTACGTATATGTACTTACATATATCGCTAGAAAAGCTTCTATTGTTTACAAATAATGTACAAATTAATTGCTCTTTCGGGTATTGTGTATGTTCGATTTAATTTGTTTAGTATCAAATAGTTTATTTACATCATTTACTCAGTCTTTATGTTATTATTAGAAGCCTTTAAATGCCTTCCAATCTTTTTTAAAGAGCGTATCAAAATGGTAAAAAGTATAAAAATTAAATATCCGATGATCAAAATAACGATAAAATATGCAAAGATTACATCCAAAGAATGATATTGGGCAAAATTTAATTTCCTTGCTGGACTTCGCAAATGTGGTGCACCTAGAAAATAAATTAAAGAAACATAATGTTTTGCATGTAAAATGTATGCAAATAAAATACCTTTATGTCGCAGAACATATTCAACCCAGTAGACGCCGCGGGAAAGTGGGTCATCCGGTTGGTCTCTGAAGATCGTGGATAGCTTTTTTGCATTTTCTCTGTACCGTTTGTTGGTCAAAATTTCTTGGATTCCGCTCATAAGTGAATCTTCCGTTAATTCATTCCAATCCATGTTTATACTAATTCCACGAGACTTTGCATTTTTGCTATTCATTACTTGATCTCCAAATAACGGCAAGCTTAATTGATAAAGACAAAACACAGCAAAGGTTTACATAATTGAAAATAAATGATTTAACAAATATTACCCTAATAAAGGAACTCCATGAAAGATTGCTTCCTCTGTTGATCCGCCTCCACAATGCGTGATAAACAAACGAATATCTTTATGACCAAGAAGGTCTTGTTGGGGCAACCATTTAGAAAGCTTAACATTCGAAGGAAGGTTTGGCATTGTCTCGGACTCCCACTTCCATAAAACCTGCTGCTTTAATTTTGAGAACACGCTAAGAAACATTTGACGCTTCTTTTCCGGCATTAAGTCGCCCTTTGTTGCAGATCCCATGCTAAAGTAAATGAAGCCATCGTTCCCCTTTGACACGAAGTCTTCAAGTTCCTACAAATTCAGTGAAATGTCTCATTTTACAAATTATTCGTCCTTTAAAGCATTATTGATTGGCTTACTTTTGGCAATGGTTTGGCTGGTCGTGAGTGAATTCCACCAACATCAATGATATCTGTAAAATTATATGAGTTTCAAAGATTGCAATTCTTTCAAAAATTTGTAAAACTGATGCCGCATATTTACCTGGAAGGACAGGTTTAGGACGATGCAATGAAAAATGCCCGTTACTCAAAATTATAGATGCATTCCCCAGAATTTCTTCAACACTTGGAATATCTTGACCCAACTTTTCCCGATAAACGGAAGCCGCAAATGGTTCATAGTGATATCGAATTATAGCATTGAAGAAAATTGTCATCCCAAAATTGGAAAATCGTTGGAGAAAGTTCATCTCATCGGTATGAGAAGAAAAAATTTGAGGCACAAAAGAACTGGGAAAACTAGAACCAAGTCGATCAGCCAAAAAAGCAGGGACGCCAGTTGGAAAAAATAGAATCAATGGAGCCTTCAAACGATACACAATTCCCAAGACACAATCTACCAAAATGAAACAATTAATCCTCTTAATAAACTTGCATATGAGTAATTAATGAACTCACCGTTAAACAATGGTTGGACAAATATTGCATCGTAACTTTGCTTGAGAATTGCTTTCACTTGGGGCAGGTCGTAAGATTCTCTGCAAATTGGTCTGAATAGTTCTGTTAGCAGAAATGGTGAAGTATCTTGCTTTTGTTCTTTTGATTCAAAAGGATTCCATTTCCCATCCAACATTGCATCCAAATCCAAAGTGAGTACTTCTGTTATGTTTGGGAAAGGCTTTTCTGCCTTTATTGGAGTTACAACTGTGATTTGGTGGCCTCGTAGAGCTAATTCTTCGATAAGTCGCATATAAGTGATCTTGTGGGATTTACTACTGAAGAAAGTTAATACGAGAATTTTATCGGGTTTTACAAACTGGAAGAATAGGAAGAAAACCATGAAAATTTGAAACTTCATCTTCTCAACTTTTTGTATGACTTATTTCCAAAACAGCTTCAGCCAAACTGACCCAAACTTTGTGAAACCTATGATAATAAAACGTTGTAAACGTTGGGACTAGCTCGCCATATAATATAGGTGACTATTGACAAAACATAACCGCATGCC
>JAQIXN010001197.1:0-21375 GCA_034698145.1 Proisotoma minuta | reverse complement strand
TTAAGTTCCAAGAAGCGGTTTCTTCAGAAAATTAAAAAACATTTCGTTCACGAAATAAGTAGCCTCCCTCTGTATTATTATTATTTCACTATTGTACTTTAACAGAAATAAAAAAACCATGAGTAGTTGGTTTCTTGTGTTTTGCTCTAATTCGATTTCAAACTTCCCTATACCTCGTCATTTCTTCAGTTTACATACGCTCGAATGTTTTCCTTTGCGTTTTTTTACAGAAATTTGCTGCAATTACATAAATGTTGTTGAAAACTTGCCACTTAATTGACATAAACATCTCAAATTACGGCATGCATTATTTGTAAGCTATATATTTATGATGAGCAAACAGTACGTGCCTTACAACTACGAAGTTACGATTATTAGTAGTACATAGGAATGCAAACTATAAAGTTTGTTTTGTAATGAGACGTCATGTCTGGTTTAGTATTATTTATTATATATGTTGTTTTGCACAATTTGGTGCAATGTTGTTCATATTGTTATGAAAGCTTGTGTTTTGAACAATACTTGAGAATTAATAATTAATTGAAGCTGATTCAAGAAATGGAAGGTGAGGGCTCAGTGACAGCTGCACCCTAATCGGTTAGATAAGGCTTCAGTGATTTGGAATGAGAGTAGATTAACGTAATTTCCTATTTAATTAAAGTCCTGTCCAATAACTACTTTCTCCCTTGATATGTATCTCTCTATGTGGCGAGCTGTTAGATGAAGCAAAATGATTCATGACAATTATGTGACGTCAAATGCCAAAGTCAGGACTCTGTGAGATACATTCCGTCTTGAAGGTCTACGTACATAATCTCTTCTCCTGTGTCTCAGATAGGCTGGAAAGTCCAGACTTTGAGGAAGTCGAGTTGACAGCTATTTCCTTCCAGTTATTCATTAAAGCCGGCCACCATGCATCTCACGGACTTCTAATCCTACTTTAGTCCATACACCTAACACTGGATCAAAAAACAAGAAACACCAAAGCCACCACAACCAAAAAAGCTTTATCTCCTAAACCTCAGTTCCCAAGGATTAATAAAAAAAAATGCACTCCTTCAGCCTTCAAAATACCTGTGCAACCAATACAAATGCTGTAATATATTCTCATTTTAGTTGTTACCACTCAAACGAGTTGATTTTGTGTCAGATGTGAAAGATCTACAGTTTTAGATTAATAATTGCATAATGTTTAGTAACTAGACTGGATAATGTTATTGTGAGGAGATAAGAATAAATAAATGAACTCCCCGAATGACACTTTTATTAGGAAGACAAATTGAGGGAGATTTAGCAAGGGATGTGGCATTAGTTGGAGAAATTAGGAGGAACGTGGAAGAGTTCGTTGGGTGGAATAAATGTAAGAAGAAAGTAAACATTAAAGATATCAAAAACTTTCTCTTTCTGGTTTGGTCGGCTGCTTCCCTGCATAAAATATGGGAGAAATAACTATCTTGTCAATACTTGTCGTTCACTCCACTCGTGGTGACATTCCACAACAAATATTAATTTCCGGACAACACAAAAGACCAATTGCCAAAACCTCTCTCTCTCTCTTAAAGAATTTGCGCACACCTTTTTACGTATGAAAAATTGAATTGCAACGTAGAAAAGAAAAGTTGGTTCTCGGAAATACCAAATTTCCTTACCACATTGCACTCCTGTCAAGCTTAAGTGAAATTGTACAAAGAGAAGCAGCTTCAAGTCTGTCGGCTGAGTGAGGTCTGCATTGGCTAGATTTGCTACAAACTGCCTTGATTTAAAGGGGGATTTGCATGAATGGATTTAAGAGGAAAAAAGAATAGTTGTTGAAGAATTTTCTCTCCACATACCAAGTGGTATTAATGAAGGATTAACCTTTCCAATCCAAGGCGTGCAGGTGAAAGTAAGCAAGTACAAAAAGAAGTCAGACAGTTTAGGAACTTTCCAACCGTCTGCGGGGATTTGGTCCAACAAATGCTTTTAACTTAACTTGTTCAATAGCAACTCCATAGTACATTTGTCTAGGATGAAATTTTTGTAAACTCTGACAAAGGTAATTTCTCTACTTTCTGAAGGGATTTACTTTGATCACCAGATTGGGAAACGTGTAGTCACACTCCACGGCCGAGTGCCCTAAAAACCACCGTTATGCACGCAATGCATATAACAACTCAACAGACACATTTTGATTACTTTCCCACTCTCCAGCTTTTTGATAAAGGGACTAAAATCTTGGGAATTCCAAAGATAAGACTTCACAAAACTCTTTTATTATCAATTCCGCTTTTTTAAGACCACCATCAACATCTCGAGAGAAATGCAAAGACAGACTTGATACATCCGGGAGACAATTGCACTAGACCCTTTTGGGAAACAAAAAAATGTAGTATTGAAACTGTGAACTTTACTAACATTCATGCCAAAATTCGTTGCCCAAGCTTCTTTAAATGTTTAGAAATGTTAAAATTGTTCCTATAATAGTTTAATGTTTATTTTATTACATTGCCCGTCACAATCTATAACTCCTTTGTTTATTTATTGGGACACACGTAGAAAGTTTTCAGGTTGAAATGAGAAGACAAACAAAACTTTAAAGGGAGAATTTTTGGCCAGGATCTCTTGAGGAGCTAAAGATGGTGAGGTATAAATCTTGAGCATCTAATTGGCCCATCCTCCTTCTTTCCCAAGATGCAAATCCCTTAATATCTTGATGCTTAAGGGAAGATCCTGACTGTCTAAATTTTATATGAATACCAAATTAAGGAAATTGGTAGCAGTACTCAAATTCAACTTTTTTCTTCATCTTTTTCTTTAAAATTACGTCCGTGAAAATAACTTCATCTTTTAAATTTCTATTAATATTACTCACAAAATGAAGTTTGAAGAAATGCTGCCAAAACACAAGGGGATTTTATTTCCTTGTTGCAAATTACTGCCAAAAAATCATCCAGGTATAAAAGCAAAAGTAGACATGGATGTAGCCAGCTCAAAAGAAATCAGAAAATGTTGGACATATTTTTGAGTAACAAAATATGTTTGTACCTTTCCAACAATATGGCGGAGTAATGGAGAGAAAGGAGATACCGCACACATATGAAGTGGATCCATTTAGCTCTACGTGTTTAGAATCCAAAAGTATCAAAGTCGCTTTTGTTTCATGGCTTATTATTCGTTACAGTTCTCGTAACATATTGTAACACTTGTGAGGCTAACTCTCAATGAACCCTCATTGCTGATGAACTCTGCAGTTCAAAAAATAGGAGGAAAAAGGTCAAACTTTGTGTCAACTACTTGTGTCCACATGTCCACTTTTGGACTGCAATGGTTCAAGGTCCAAAAGAAACCCAGCAACTGACCTAATTTTCTAGAAATACGTTTAAAAAAAGATGGATGCAGCTGCGTAGTCCAGAGTTATTTTATGAAACAATAACAGCGTCAAATAAAGACAGCTTCTCACTTTGGAGTTTATGGGAAATGAGTATATAACACAAAAAATCCATCCTTCTGTTCCCGTCTCATCTGCTTTGAAGCAAACGCCCATTTGATTCAACTATAAAAGTAAAGATTAATCCTGTCGATCTCAAGAATGATACTAGCCAACTTTATGTGGAGCTGTATCTTACTCAAAAAGAACGCCAAGAATGTAGAAAATTGCTGTATCAGTCTAATAAATTGTGACTCTTCCATTATATAACAACAGGTAATAGAAAAGAATTTATTGAGCACGTGAAAATACTAAAAACTTTTGTTTTTACTTCTCTCTTGCTCAACAATAACATCTCGCTCAATTGATTTCACGTCAAAAAGCAATGACAAGGTATTTTTTATATATAAATTGGCTTCGTTGGATCACTTTGTGTAATCCTTTCACTTATAATTAGTCCAAATCCTTGGATTGGATCTAGTTGTAAATTAGTTTCAGCTCTATTCAATACTTTATGGAGAGTGTTAATCTCAGTTTCTTGTTCAATGGGAAAATGATTGATTAAAGTTGGTCCTAAAAAGAGTCAAAGGGCTCCACTATTCATTTCCTGTCCAGACCAACGCTCACAACTTTTACACAGATTGTCAACTAATGAAACGCGAATATAACGTGTAAGTGTTTAAGAAAGATGGGTTAATGAGAAGGAGATGTACCACACGCACACGAAATGAGCAATATTTTTGCTTCCGTGTATGCTGAACTCAGTTCGAAGTTTTCTCATTTTTTTAAAGAACTTTATGTACTAGAAAACGGACTTCCTTGGCGAATAAAACAATCTCTTTAGTTTATGTCCTTTTTTAAATAGCTGATGCATGATGAGATATTTGATGATGACTTGAAGGATTTCTCAAATAACCCCAAGAGATATTAGTTTGAAGCCATAGATGCAATAATAATAATATTTCATGCGACAACGAATTTCTAGGTAAAAGATGTTATTTTTAACATTAGATGAGTGGGCATCATTTTGTTGACCAATTAGGGTGAAAGCTAAAATATATTGTGTACTAGTGGATTAAAGGTACTTAATAAAGCTTTATATAAATACAAAAGGTTTCTACGACGGAAATGTCTGGGTCAGATTTCGTGGAAATTTACAGCGTTCGTTGTTTGGGAAATTCTAACAACCAATTAGGAATGAGATTTTGCATTCATGAGATTGGCAATCAGAAATCAGAGCAAATCAAATCCACCCAACCCTTATTGTCGTAATTCCTTGCTCGTCAACAAAACTAGCACTCAATTACAAGAATTTAGTGTGCAAAACATGTTTTGTAATGTTAATTATGTTATCTGATCCCTACATTCTCACAATCTTTTATAGCTAAATCTACGTCGTCAAAGTCAGTAAATGTCACGTTTTGTAACGAGGATTAAAATAATACGCAGTTGTTTGGATTAAAAGAAAGAAGTTTTTCATTAGAGCATTTTTTTTAAACTCCAAATCCCAAAGTACAAAATTTGTTGAAAGTTATTTAGTTGTAAACTTTCAAAATCTAATTACTGGAGAGAGAAAAATAATGCAATTTTCTACTGATGTTACAAACTTAACCAACTTTATTTGTCATAAAGTTCTCCATGCATGATATGATATGAGCGATCGGTATTTTTGACAAACTATTTATAATACAAAATATTTATAGGTGTATGGTTTATTAATAAACTTGTGTATCTTATGCATTTTTAATATTTTTAGTGGTGTTTTGAGAAAGCACATACCCAATTATTGCCTTTGTTCTTGATCATGAGATTAATTGAGTGTATATAAATAGATTACGGGTATTAAATGGTGTCGTTATTTAATTAAAAAGGCATTGAGATATTATGGGTATTTAAGAGTGCGTGCATAATATGAGATGCTTTGATGATCTTTTTGCAAGCATAATTGTTTGGATGAAATTAATATAAAGCTGGTTTTGGGGTTATCTTCCTTGAAAATCCTCTCTTTAGGCCGACCACAAAGTTTTCCAGCCTTTTCCTTGTTCTGTCTTCAAACGACGTGACTCGTTAAATATATCGCACTTCTTTTGACGCTGGTGTATGTATGTGTAATCGCAAACCCGCTTCAAATTCCGTCCTTTAGAAATGTTGAAAATGTAAAAGATCCAACAACCGTCATTACATGACGCACAATTGATGGTGGTAGCCTTGAGCGTGACATGATAATTTCTTTGAATCTTTGTTGACTGAAAGTGGAATTGAAAGCTGATCCGATTCCAGGATTTGACTTTAGACAACAAAGGAATTTCACCTCTGTATGTAACATCATCAATTACGAATGACAATAACGTACTAACAAATAAAAGTTCAAAAGACCTAGAAAAGTATATGGCTAGAACTCAATATACTAATGAACCTGGCTAAATAAATTCCAGACTTGCATTGATTATTTTATCACACCCCGGTTGTCAAATATCCCGGATTTTAAAGTGCCTATTGGGACTGCCCTTGGGCCCTACTATCATTAGCACAGGAAGTCTGTGTCAACTAATTGAAGAGCCCCCCGTGTGGCGTGAAAGAATATTGAAATTAAATGAATTAGGATGAGTTATGTGAAATGTGTCAAAAGGCTTTCTTTCCGCTCCAACTTTCTTTGTCCCCACTAACTGAAAAATAACAAACTGGCTGTGGGAGTGAAAGGAGATTTCAATAAAAGAAGCCCTCTCTCTCTCTAAGGCTATACATAATTGAATACCGAACCGATTCATGGGTGAGCAAAGGATAAAGTTACGGCACATGGCTCCTTAAATAATTTTATTGCACATCCTTACGACAGGAATTTTTTTCAACATTTTTCAAAACTACGTACTCATGTCACCTGAATACACGAGCAAGTTTATTCATGGTTGGAACTTTCACTAAAAATTTGTCAGCTACATCCATGCTCGTCATAAAAGTTCATAGTACTACCTATCAAATAAATTAGTACATTCCTTTATAATCTGGAATGTAATGCATTTTGTTCACTTCTTTGATTCTCTCAAAGCCTGCATGATTATTATGAGGAATATAAAGTTGGAATTTCCTATAAAACTTTCTCTTCTACTCCAACCTCATGTTGTCACGAACTGCCCAACATTTCGTGGCATCCTTGAAGGACGCTACAATAAAGCAGCCAACGGATGATGAGCATTTGAGATAAATAAATTCCCTAAACTTGGATCAAGTATTTCCTTCCGCATAACCTTTCACTAAATAATTACCACATATTATACAGCCATAAAATCTTTTATCAACGCTGTCCTTTTTGTCCACTAAAGGAGGCGATCAAAGGCGTAAACTAAAATAAAGTTTTTCCCTTTGAGAAAAGCAGAAAAGTGGGGAAAGTATAACTGATGGCAAGGGAAAATACACTTTTCAGCATGTTGTAAAATTTATCATGGACTTTTGGTGTCTTGTGCATTGGATGAGTGACATTCTGACTTCTTTTCATTTGCTACAAACGGAATGATTGATGAGAGCGGAAATGTAATCTAATGCTCCTTTGTTTACTTTTTGCAATCCACTGCCCTTTGACCGTCCTTTTCAGTCTGACCGCTGGGAATTTGCGCTTTTCCACTGGGCTTTAAAACAAAGCAAGCCTTTTTAATAACAAATGGTGGTCAACAAAAATAAATCAATGGCAATGAAATGAAAAGAATACTTAAAAAGTAGATTAAGTCCATTGTGAAAGGTGATATTCATCATTTATGAGATGAGTCGAGTTAAGTGGTTTATAGTTAAAGGCCAAAACTGTTGCCAAATATTTTACTACTTTTACGTACTCAACCAAAGGTAATAATTTTTGTGAGTCAACGGACACAATGTCTCGCCTAATATTTAATTTATCTTGCAGCCTGCCACTGCTCTGTATTATGTAGAGAAAGCGTGTGCTTTTTAAACAGTAAAGTAAACTCTTCAGCAGTAGATAATAAAACAAAAATAAAGGCTCTTTAGTTGATTTTAATTTGATTGTCGTGTTTGTCAAATAAAAATACGGAAAATGTTAGAAGGAAGAAAGAGGTTTATTTGTATACTATTATACAAAGAATGAAGGTTTGTACACATTTTTTAATTTGAGATTTTGAGTGGGTTTCCTGTTTATTAGCTCTTCATATGTATGTATGTATAGTGAAATAATGTTATTTGTTCCTCTTTTACGTCTCACAATGTTGTTGGAATATCAAACTTGATTACATAATTACTGCCCACGAACGTATAAAGTGGATTGTTTCGAAATGAAATTTAATTAACGGTGGCCATGATTTTATTAGTAATGAAGTAGACTTGGCCTGTAAAATATGTATGTAACAGCAAATATGAGACATTGTCAACATTTGAAACAAAGTAAGTATTTGTCCCGTTGTAGTCGCCGACCTTTGTCTTCTAGCAAGAGAAAGTTTGCTCACTGCAAGCAACGTAGATTTTATTGGTTAACATGCTTTTGCTTTTGTGTTTGTTATTTTGTTCAAAGTTTTATTTCTTAAACTTTATACTTGAATTTTTATGCGGAAGAAAATTGATTGCTTTTCTTTAAAGTCAAAACAGATTGGAAATAAAGTAACAAGTAATAAAGAAGTTTATATATATAGTTTTTTAGGTAAGCCTTTACGAAGTGCATTCATTTAAAGTCATACAGATATACATATGTAATGTTGGCTGCGGGTTTCAATTTTGCGAGATCCTGATTTTTTATTTATTTTTAAACTAAGAAAAGGAAGAGATAGTTGGTGCCCAGGAGGCAATTTAGTCAGAACAAGATTTAGTATTAAGAGGAAAGATTGGAAATATGTCAACCGAGAAAAAACCAAAGTTTGTACAGGGAATATTGGAGTAGATTTGATTGGACGTGAATTTGAATATTGTTTGGTTAGCTAGGTAGTAAAAGTAGTAAAAGTGAGTGATGCATTACGTACATTGTACATATATTATCAACGTCTCTATTTATGTATTCAAGTTACGGGCAAAGTTTTGTAATTTGATTGCATATGGAAGAAGTCAAAGTAAATTGAAGACAGTGAAATCAGATATCAATCAATAGAGAAATAGAGGAGGAAGAAATCCGTTGTTTGCCATATACGATGTGGATGAAGAGGATTTCAGGGGTGAAATCAAATCTCAAATTCAGTTCCATCCATTTCGGAGAAAGGACAGAGTTGGGATGTGACTCCCATCAATGCATGTGTTTGAATGATTGAATGGAAGAGAAATCAGAGTGAGCGATGAAGCTTAAGTGGTTATTTTAATTACTTTGGCCAATAGAATTGAATTCGGTAAATAGAATTGGAAATAGACAGCAAGTCCAACATAATTGTTTGCAATATCATCCATCATAAGGAGCATAGACGCCAAAGTTATAGGGACTTGAAACCTTTCTGTCGCAGCACTAACTAAGTTCCGTCTGATCTTGAAAAGTAGTAATAAATAATGCAAAACTAGTAGATCCATAGCAGCAGCTTAAACAAAACGTCAAGGCCTCATCTCAAACACACACTTATCATAATTCCAAAACACCTCTTTGTGATGTCGCATTGAATGCAGTCCACGCCAAAATCTTACGGCATCTTCACCCACGCAGATGACTCTCAGCAGGACCAATCAGTCTCTGCTCAATAAATACATTTGACTTATGAAAGACCTTATGAAAGAACTGAGATGACCTAGAAATGTTCAATTTTAAAGATTCCCTTTTATGACGTACATTTGGCCCTGTCTTACTTTAATAGATAAATCAAAAAGCAACAAAGACTTTCTTTGTTAGCGGATAGCATTGATTTATTTTTAATCCTTAGTGAAAGCTATAAAAGCAAAAGATCCTCCTCTTTCACTTGTCATTTATTTCAATTGTAACATAAATAGGAATTAAAATAAAGACACTAAAAATTTTACTCATATATAACTAACATTTTTATCTTGATTTCTTAATGCAAGTGTTGCAACAAGGAAGGAAGGAAGCTTTAAATGAGCTGATGAGACAGGGATAATTTTTGGATGCGTTTTTCTCATTCTCCCCCGCTGCTTTAAAACTCAATAAAAGAACACGTATTCCATGAAAATGATCTCTCTCTATTTTATTTAGCGTTAAAAATTATATATCCTACTCAAATTGCCGTATAAATCTGTCAGTTTTTTCATAACATAATAAAATTTAAAAATATGTTTGTTCCAACAATAATAAAATAAGAGCCCTCTCATGATATGGATACTTAAGACAAGTCCTCTTAGCTGATGTGAAAGCTGTTGGCTTAACAGGATAATAATGATGTCTCTAAATATTTTTGTTTACAGAGTGTGATGCCATATTCATAGAAAAAAACATGGAAATGATGATTTTCAAGGAATTGAAAAGAATTTACCAGAGAGAAGAAAAAGGAGAGTTAGTTGTGGGGTGAAATTTAATTGTCATCAGATACTCGGTTTTGAATTCCATGAAGTACCACTGGAAAAAGTTAAAACAGGAAATTCTGAGTTGTTGGTGTTGGCTTTGGATTTGACACTGCGGTCATGGAAGTTAAGCAACCACGTTCACACTTGCTAACAATGGCACTTTGAAAGCTGTCAGTGTTACAAATTTTCTCCAGTTTTTTGTTAAGGGGATTTGTATGACTTATGCTCTTGGGCATCCAATGGAAAGGAGCCTTTTCAAAACAAACTTCTCAATTTCTGGCAAACAAGTATGCTCATCCAGAACAAATCAACAGTTTTAATTACACTTGGTTGCAACATGTGTGAGTGTGTATTTACTCGAGAGTTTGTAACTTTGTAGAGTAGTAAGTAGTAATAGTAGTAAAGAGGGAGAAAGTGAGAAGACCGTGCTTCTGAACTCGCTGTTTGTGAGTTACTAGGGAAAGGAGAGAAATTCAACTTGATTTTGGCTGAGTGAGAGGGATCAGTGGATTCATGGTGGAGAAAGCAGGTCGGTAGTCCGTTGTCTAAATTTTGAGCACAGTTTTGCAACCTCTTTCCAATCCTATCCCTGCCTGCCGCATGCTCTACCTACATCATCTCACAACGTCATGTGAAAAACTTTATTTTCTCAGTTGCACATAAGGAAAAACAGTATTGTCACAATCTTTATGATCCTTTTTACTGAGATCCATGTCGCAATTCTTCTTAGGGACTTTGAAGAAAGTAAGGATGAGTAGGACAATACAATCAAGTTCCTTATTAGTCTCTTTCTCATGTCAAACTACTTCCAGGGTAAGAAAATCAAAGTAAACAAAGAACTTGAATGAATTCTCCTTGATTTCCCCATGCTTCTGGGGGTTCTTTCAAAGAAAGGATAATTAACAGGTTGGTTCTTATAATGTATTCATTCTTTGCCCATAATGTGCAAGTAATCCAACAGTTTTCTCCTTTGTTCTTTATATATTCTAATTTCCATTCTTCTTGTTCTAGTGACGACAAAGCTGTGTAATCTGGGAGATATCCAACCAACTGCAAAATCTTATACCTTCAAAAGAAGATTATACATGTTCCCTATAAATATATTGGCAGTTGTAACGGGTCATGTATTTGTATATTGTAGGATGACATCTCAGCTCCAATTTTCACTTTTATTTTCTCAAAGATCCATAAATTTTCCACGTGATTTCCTCACTTCCACTAGAATTAGAAGGGTTAGCATATGAAAGGTGCCGCAATTCAACAAGCCAACAGATTGATGGGGAGCCGTGTGAATGTATGGACTGTGGACGAGTGGACTGTTGTTTGATTGTATGGATATCTACCCCTTTGCAGCCTTCTGGTGAAAGTGAGACAGACGTAGATTAGGCATAGCTCTGAGCTATCTGCTGTGAAGAATGTGATTGGTAATAGTCCTGTCTCAAAGTCTCAGACTCATCCTTCATTAACTCTTGTTGTCCTCTCTGCCAAACACTGGTGCGAGGGAGATAGGGGAAATGCTGTAATCAGGTCTAAGCTCAATAAATCTCGTATATTCTGAGTTCACCTTATTTTCTCGGAAGTGCTTCTAATCGTTCTATCAATGAGATTATCTAGAGTGGATGAGACTGATGGAGTCCTCTTTTACAATTAAATTTTCATTTCCCTTTGACCTTTTACCTTCTTGAAATAAAGGAGATCAAGGATCGAGTCCTATATAGATCCTTTGGATCAAATAGGATGAGTTATCTAATTCATCCACTCCCAATAGTCATATTTTATTAGCCCTAGTGTTAAGAGTAATGTAGCACCCTTGGATTTATTTCAAAGCCGCTGCTGTTGCCTAATTAAAACCACATTATTCAACTGCTACAAAGGAGGAGGTGAAAAGCAGGGGAGCCTGCTAGTTATTATTTACACACATATTAATTAGTATCACCATATTAAGAGTCAAAGTTCTCTTTCGGACATTTTCTATCCAATCCAATGCTTTAAGCCTTAGCGATAGCAGAAATATGATTTTTAGACATAAACTAAGCAATAATCGTTTGTGTTTTGTGTTATGTAATTTTAATGACGAAATCATGATTAAAAAACTGATAATTTGCTTTAGGTTATTTTCTTTACAAAGAAGAACAATATGGAGGGACTATTGACCCGGGAGCTATTGAGGGGGACAATTAGGAATTAGGGGTAGCTCCTTTCCGCGTATCGAAAATGGACCAATATATTTTCCTGAGAGTGAGGAAGATTCTCGTTTTGATTGATTGTTGATTGTTTTACATTTTAAAAAGTTCTACACTATATATATTAATTTCAACTGGTGAATTAAGACAATTTAAGACAATGAAATAATTTTATGAGATTTTATAGCTTAAAATTGGCTACAGTAAAAAATTCTTCCAAAAAGTAATTAAAATGCTGACCAAAAGTAACGGATTTGTTGGTTTAAATTAATTTATTTCATGAGACCAAGCTGACAAGAAGTAATAATTTCAAACATTTGTTTCTTTTGTCAAATACTTAATATTGGCTTAACATCAAATGAAATAGGACTAATAGTATACACGTCTGTAAGAACTATGGTAAAAGGATATAAGAATTAGTAACATATTTAAGAACGTATCTCAAGGCCAACATCTTAGATTTCGAAACAAAGAAGAAAGCAGGGAAAGATGGAGAGAAAGATGATTATGACAGTGTTGAATTTTGAAAGGCCCAACAAAGAGAAAGTTTATTACATATAATCCTTTTGAAAGGAGTAGACTGGAGTAAATTGAAGATAATAAGAAAAGAAAGGGGGAATTGGCTGGAGGAAACTGATCATAAAAATTATGCGCATGGGATAAATCATTCATTGAATTTTACAGCCAAGTGTCCTCTCAAGATTAGACAAACAAGGTGAACACAAATAACGTGTTGTCTCATGGGTGACTGCTTTCTCTTTGGCCATGTAGTTGTCTGGACACAAGCAGTGGATCATAAAACTCTTTCATTCGTGGATAATCAACCCTGCTAGCCATAGGATAATACAAGTGGGTGGTTGGGGAGACATAAAAAAAACTATTTATAATTGGCTGGAATCCCATCCCTTACCTAAAAATGTAATAACAAGTTATAAAAGGACCGTAAAATCTAATTCACTACCCATGCAGCCACCTAATTAACAAAGAATGAGGTGGAGAGAGCATGAAAATCTGTCGAAAAGTGGAAAAGGCGAGGAACGTGCAAGAAATAATGGCGTTGCACAGTTCCAACAGGTTTGTTGACATCATAAATCAGCCCTACGTGCCATAGTGTGAATAATAAGAATCAGAAATAATTTGAGGAAAGCTGATTTTACAAGGTTTCTGGTCACAGGTTTATGGCCAGCTTTAGACATATAAATGTTCAGTCAACAGCAATCAATCTTTTATACTTATCACTTGGTGTTACAAGAAACGGGAACCGGCCAAACATTTTATTCCGTTTTATATTACCACGGATAATAAACCAACAACATGTCGGTATAAAATCCCCAAAGCGTGGACTAATGTCAGAAATGTTATTTTTAACGACGACAGAAATGTGTGTGTCTATGTGCTTAAATTGATTTTTCTGCAATAAACAATCTTTTAACAAAAAAAGTTTCGCAAATATCATATCACCTTTGTGGAACAAAGTAAAGTTGTTGCACAATGTCTCTTTAGAAATAGAATTAAGGGTCACTTGACAAGTTCGTATCGACCCTTATAAAAGGCTCCTTCCTCCTACAACCGTGCGCATATCGAAAAATATAATATACTTTGTATATACTTTTTCAGATGTGCCACCCTTGCGAAATCTTTTTTACCAAGACGTTTTTAATCTCGAGGATTATTAACCAAGTTTCTATCTTTGAGCTTGACATTTTAATGCTTGTTTTCCTTTTACATTAAGAATTAGCAGTAGAATCAGCCCACGCCAAAGAATGTCTTGTGACATTTAGGAAAATCAGAACTAAATACATTCATTTTCTAAATAGATTTGTATGCACAACAGCCGACACTTTCATTTGGGAAAAGTAGTTTGTGTGCTTTTACTTTATTAGTCCAGGTTCTTATTTAGCTCGGGGATGCATGGAAGGAAAAGTAGAGCAGCTTGTATTCACGTGTTGTGTTGTGTTATTTATTTATTAATTCATTATGTATTAAGTCGTCGTCATTAGTAAAGTGATGTTGCCAAGAGCAATATGCTTAGCTTTGCTTTTCTCTCGTTTCCTGTTGGGACGAGTTAGTTAATCCCTAGTTGCACATGTATGTGCATTTGTAATTTAAGTGATTGTCATGAATTTGCAATGAGTTTGACCTAAAGAGACAGTTTTTCAAAAGACTCGCGGAAGCGTATATACAATCTGTTTGTGTACTTTTGAAATATATTGTATACAATATTTGATGTGGATGTAAATACTGTAAATTTGCGTCGATAACTAAGACGATCAAAGTTTGATAGTTTGGCCTTATTATGATACATTTGGATTTGAATAGCGGAAGCGGAATTTGTCAAAAGGAGCTGGGTGCATCCCGAGTGGTGGCTGCATAATTTATTAGGAAACATGGAGAAAGCGGTGAATAAATAATATTGTTTGTGGGTGGTGGAGAAAGCTGAGAACATTCTCCAGACAGAGATAAGCTACTACCACTACTACCAGCACCAATGTTTTGCATTAATCTCCTCTCACGAGCCCACCGCAAAGCCATACAATTTACTCCTTCAAAGATGTGGACTCCTCATAAATCCTTCCTTCGTCCCTCTCTAAGCTAAATCAGGGAGGAAAATAGAAAGCTGTCAATTCTCTCTCAACTTTCCCAAAAAACTTTCCCTTCCCCATTGACAAATTTCTTTATATTTAAGTCTTCAAATAGGAGAACCATGTTAGTAGTACTAAAAAGTTCATTTAAATAGTCGGACTATGATAATTTTGTTCAAAAAGCTAGTTGACGTAAAGACTCTCAAACGTATTTACGATGCTCTTCAGTACAGACACTTCAACAGTTGACTATTGTCACAGTTTTAATTACATTCCAACAATATTCTCCTTCATTCTCAAAATATTCAGGGAGGCATATACGTGTCATTCTTTCTCCGACTTGGCCAAACAATGTAACGGGATGCTCCCTGAATGTGTACCCAAAAAATTCTCAAGACTTTTATTGCTTTCCCCATTCAAACCTTTCTCTATTTATATACGACCCCATCAATCAGTCTTTCACACACATCCAAAAATTCTTGCCACAACATACACACACACATAACTACACATATATATATACGCTCTCCAATTTTCCAACTGTTGCTCAACAGCCGTGTGAGCCAAAGGACTGAAGAATTAAATGTGAAATCCATATATTCTTAGAAGAATATATGGATTTCATATGCAGGACTGCATGTGTAAGTAAACCGCAAAAGCCGGGGCGGAAGGAAGGGAGGAAGGGTTTTGGTGTCTTACTTCCGTGACTTTTTAGCTTAGACATTCCTTTGACACATTTTGAGGTAGGGTTAATTTTAAATGGGAGCAGTCTGTCTTCTATGCTTTGGGGAAAGGAGGCCAGCCAAGAAGCGCACACCAACCAACTTTCCCTTTATTGTGGACGCTTGAACCGTGAAGCAATTAAAGTGAAAACCATTGTGCAGAAAAGTGACAAGTTTTTGGCTTATGACAGCCCCTAAAGTCACAGCTAATCAGAGCTGTTGATCAACTGCTAATTAATTATTTTTACAAAAAAGAGTGAGATTAGAGAGCCATGAAATTTGGACTTGATCCATTTTCAAAAGTTTCTAAGAACTCATTTGAGTTTAAAGCTTTGATAGGAAGGAATAAAATAGTAGATAGAAAATAATTAAACATCATATTAAAATTTGTCAAGGTTAGCAAAAGATGATCTCTATATAATAAAGGCATTGTATTGTGCTATTGAAGGAGGTGGAGTTGAAGTCTAATTAAAATTTAGGGATTTGGGCATTAGCATGATGAGAGATCCATTTTCTTTTGTTTTCTCTTGGCAGTCTCTGTACTTTGTTGTTTCATCATCACATTCAACCACAATGCCACATTAAAGGTTAAAACTGGAAGGAAACTACTCAAACTCGTCCCATTTATGAAACGACTGCTGCATGAAGGTGTTTTCAAAGTTGAAATATGAATGAACACTACAAAGAGTGTAATCTAGCTATTTCTGTGGTTGTTGTTAATTTGTAGCCACGGTGAAAAGTTATGACTTCCATTTTTGGGCTAAACAACACATTATTATATCATTGCCTACAAATAAATTTCTATAATTCAAACTTTTAATGCTTCATAAATGTCATTTTCAAAAGTGTTTACAACAACCAACTTTGTCTGACGTACATTATTACATTTACAAACATTGCTCCTTTTCCAACACTTTTTCATCATTCTACTATAACCTTGATTTAGTTCTAGCCCAATTGAAACTAGAAACGTTGATTCTTTGTTTCTGTGGGCGAGAAAAATAAATAAGTGAAAGGCACAAAAACAAGAAGCAAGGATCGAGTCTCTGTAGACTTTTATATTGAGAAGTTTTTTATTAATTCTTTCGCTTTCTAACAAAATTCCCTTGGATCCGATTTAACTCAGGAAATTAAAAAGATCATGAATTTCTCATAAATCTACTTCACAACTAATTAATACCAACATGAATTACTCAGAATACAACTCATCCATTATGTTCTCCCGAGAAATTATTAAATCATGCACCTTCGCATGCATGTATTTGTAATTGTCTGGCTGAAAACATACTACATAGCATAGTACAGACAAATCGGTATTCATTGAAAGTTTTGATTATATAACACCATTGCTAAACACTAAAGCAGACAAACAAGCGTGCTCCATAATTGACATACGTACATTACATACAATCAATCTGCCATACAAACTGAACACGTCTCAAATGGATTGTTCTGTCTGCACCGTCTACATGACTCCCATACTTAATATAATGTGATCACTTTAACTTTCTCTTCATGTATATATACAAAATACTACTGTCGCCGCATTTGAACTTAAGAAGCGATAAAATTGGGATGACGTCAAAAAAGACGTTAAAACAAATATGGTTTCAATCCATTCATATGAATCTCCAGTTGCATAAATAAGTTAAGGAGAAAGCGAAAAAGTACAACAAAATAAGAACTGTTTCACAATGTAGCATTTGTGTGCAGATGTATATTTACAACCCGTCCTGCCAATAATTCACCAGAAATGAAGAGTTTCAAAGTTTTTTTTGGAAAACAGAGATATTGTCCTTAAGCAAAGTTTCCTGAAATTTACATAAACACTCGATTCAGGGGAGATTTTATGTTGTGTGAGTAAAGTTGAAGAAAAGAAGGAAAATAATTTGTACCACGTTTACTTTACCTTGTTTTGCGACTGTGACACTGCACAAACACAAGAGAAGGTAGAAGTGCAAAACAGTAAACATTCCTCTTTTAGTACACAAAGTGTCTTGAAATCCAATTCTTTGCAAAATATTCAAAACTAAGTTCTCCAAACTTCCTCAAACTTTGGAGTCACGGTCTGGAGTCACGCATACTTAAATTCATGAAACTGAGAACGTAAGGCAGTGAAAGATAAGTAAGAATAGCTCAAGTTTATCCCAATCACGAAAGAACCACAACGCGTGTCTATCAAAAATACCTGTGGAAATGGTGTTTATTTTCAATTTCTCATTCTATGCCATATATTATTTGAATGTATTGTCAACCTAAATATATGTTAATCAATTTAATTTAGTGCAGTTTAATGAAAATTAAATTACGACCTTAAAAAGAGGTCAGGGATGAAAAAAGCCAAGCGGTCACCTAATACAGCATACGTAATTGGGCAATTTATACTCCTCTATATACGTTAACAAAGTTACCAATTGTTTACAAAATCTTAAGAGTAGAGAATTTATTTATTACATTATGCTCATCAGTTTCTTTCTTTCAATGTCATCAATTGTTTCCCAAAATGCAGGATGGCAGAAAGCGTGAACACTTTTTTTTCTTTTTTACGTTGTAAGCTTTCACCATCCCTTTGTTTCTCACCAACTTTCTCTTGTTTCATAAGATACAAGGATGGCGAAATAGGGTGGATGTACTCTTATATATTGTTATTTAGCAACAAATGGTAACTGATTATTTTTGATTCCAAGAACACCCGTAATTCAACAAAAATATTTATTTGGTCAGCAACTGACGCAATTACTTTCTCCGCAAGTTTTTGTAAAGGGCATTATACCTGAGGACAATGGAAGCTAAACAAACATCACTTTGGGAACTTTGGGAAACAAAGAAGACCAAATGATCCAACTGTCACAGGTCGAGGTTCACAATCTCATTATTTCAGGTTGTCACACTCCTTGTGGAATTGGAATATTGTTCTCCACTCTTCCGAACCAACCAACGCTTCTCTTCTTTCTGTAAAAGGATTCAAATAGAAAAAAGCTTTGTTTTCAAAAATAGATAACTACGTCGGTTGTTGACTAGATGATGACATTTGAGACTATTCGATTTTATCCCAGACAATAAAATTACAATGATGGCAAAATAGATGGGATGGAGAAATCAGGGAAAGAAAGAGATTGAGCATTTTACAACAATCTGGTATTTTATGGACCAATTTGAAATCCAAGCAAATCAAATATATTTTCCATTCAATGCATCATTAAATACAACTCAATTTCAAAAATTTTACACCTGGATTTACTAAATTGATCCTTCATTCTCTCCATTCATTTTTAGAATGGAAAGAAGCCGTCGCTACTTTTGAGATCCTTTTGAGTGTGATCACTTTTATGAATCTGATTGAAAAGTCAATTGTATTATCTTAATTGTTGATTGAAAAATTTAAAGCGGAAACAAGTTTCGTCAACTTTTTTGCTATATGTATACAACATGATTGCAATTTCATGTAATCTTTATTGTTGTAGTCCCAAAATATTCTGGGGATATGTAGATTGCCTAAATCAGGTTTTGCATGCAAAATCAGGCTGGAGTATAAAATGTTTTTGTTTTACTGAAATCCTGAAAGCATGCAGGATTAAAAAGCGAAAGCCAATGTATGAATTAACTATTCTCTATACTGGAAAAGTCGTTGCAGTATTTTGGTCTCCTCTCCTATTTTGGTCTTAAAATCAACGATTCATGGACCTTTTGTCCAACCAATCAGTTTGCATAAGTAATTGTAAACTAAAATTAGCATACTGTAGCATAATCAATAAAAGTGGGGGTTTTTGACGGAAAGTAAAACAACTTTAAAACCTTTCGGTCTTTTTGTAGCAAAAAGTCTCATGCTTTCTTTGCTTTCATCGCACAAAATTGTTTGAGACATTTAAGCCATCTCCTGAGAGTAACATCACACAACGACAACGTTCTTGGAACATCAACGTTCCCAATAAATGCTTTAAAAAACTCCACTTAATTTATGCAGCAAGTAAATATATTATATTCAAACTTTTTCCATCATCCTTTATTTTACTTTTGACATGATCATTACTAATGATCATTAGCATTAAAGGTTTTTCCAATGCTGGATGCCTTTGATTACATGCAAAGATTGGACTGGTAATTTATTGATATGTCTCCATTTTATTAATAAAACAGGTTACTGAAATTATTTTACTGAAACATGGCTAAAGGGGGTGTGGGGGTGTAACGGAGAAGAAAATTAAAAATCGTGATTTTCATATAAAAGTCGTCACGCTTTCGTGTGCCGAGTTTCCCCAGGCGCCTTTTTCCTGCAAAAATTTTGCATCATTTGCCTTCTCCAACTAAATACTTTCAAATTTCTACTTTATCAGTTATCATGAATCAATTTAATTCGGGTAAGCTCTCTTTAAAAAAACTCAACTATTCCCATTTCTTTTAACAAATTACTTTTTCTAAATTAAAAAAATCTGTGGAACAGCTCAGAATTCAGAATTGGCTTGAACATTAGCAAATAAATTAATTAACGGCTTGTGCTTTACTTTCAGACAAATTAAGGGGGATTTGTTAAAGTCGTAAACTTCCCAATCGATTCTGGAATGAACAATCGGACAACCGCCAAAAAAGTCCTCATACTTCATCTTCACCTCATCTGGAAAGTAGCGACGGCCAACTTTGCCAAAATTTGATGACTATTCATAATGGCAGTAGACCAAGAAATTCAACAATTGGAAATTTTATGTAAAAATTTGTATGAATCAAGTGACCCTATTCAGCGGCAGGAGGCTGAGAAGACGTTGGTTGATTTTCAGGTAATTATTTCAGTCATTTTCATGATATTTTAAATAGAGAGTAAATTTTTAATTGTTGCTTGATACAGAACTCGCCGGATTCCTTGGCACGATGTCAACTATTGTTAGAGCGAGCGACTTCTTCATATGCTCAGCTTCTTGCTGCTACCACGCTTACAAAATTGGTTTCTCGACCAACGCAAATTATATCCTTGCCAAACAGGATTCAAATGCGTAATTATTACTGTTTATATAAAATTATTTTAGTATTAAAATAATAAATTTTAAAATGTTTTTAATGCAGGAAATTACATTCTGTCGTATTTGGCAACTCGTACAAAATTGGACATGTATGTTATTCAATCTCTGGCCACTCTGTTCGCTCGGATAACTAAACTGGGCTGGTTTGATATGGAGAAGGAGGAGTTTGTATTTCGAAATGTGATTAATGATGCTAGCACTTTTCTGCAGGTATGTATATTTAATAAATAAAACTTGTTAAAAAGAGTTTGATAATTTTGACAATAAAAACTAATTTGTTTTTTATTAGGGATCCGTCGAACATTGCACTATTGGAGTTCAATTGTTGTCTGTGTTAACTAGCGAAATGAACCAAGTCTCTGAAGCAGATGCCAATCGTTCTTTAACAAAGCACAGAAAAATTGCTTCTTCGTTTAGGGACCAGCAGTTATTTGAAATATTTCGTTTATGTTGCACTTTACTTAAATCTGCATTGGATAATAGTAAGACATTGGCATTAGAAGGAGACTTGCAGGTAGGATTTTGAAACATCTATTTTTTTAAAAATAATTTTATTTTTAATTGCGACTCTTTTACTTTCAGCAAGCTTTAATGAGTCAATTGCTGCGTCTGGCTCATAATTGCTTGACTTTTGATTTTATTGGTACTTCAACGGATGAATCCTCAGATGATTTGTGTACAGTTCAAATACCAACCAATTGGCGTCCAGCTTTTCTCGATTTTACCACTTTACAGTTATTTTTTGACTTGTATCACTCTCTGCCACCGGCATTGTCACCAATGGTAAACAAATTATTATTACTTCAAATTTATTCAATTTAACTTAATTGGATATTTACTTTTATATAAATTTCAGGCACTTTCTTGTTTAGTACAAATTGCTTCGGTTAGAAGGTCATTGTTTAGTAATGCAGAAAGAGCAAAATTTCTAACTCAACTTGTGAATGGAGTTAAACACATTCTGCAGAATCCTCATGGTTTAAGTGACTCTAGCAATTACCACGAATTTTGCCGTCTTCTTGCACGTCTCAAATCTAATTACCA
>JAQIXN010001196.1:0-21407 GCA_034698145.1 Proisotoma minuta | reverse complement strand
CGCATATAGCATAAGCAATTAAGGACATATTATTATATCGTTAATATTCAATAACTTTTTTTCCATAAGTGGATAAATGTTAAGCTTAAACTTTTAACCCACCATCTAGATTATGAATAAAAGAGGAAGGAATTGGTAAACAGATTGAGTCAAATCATTTTAATTCAGTACAAAATGCTAGAGAACCTTCATATTATTTTAAATGTATGCAATTTAAATTACTTGTAAGCTTTACAGAAAACCACATTTGTGATTTAATGTGCACGTTGCCAATTTAGGTGAATGATTCACCATGAATCATAAGTACATTGTAAAAATTTATTCAATAGCTATGCCATATTTTAAATCCGGATCCTCTTTTTTTTCCCATTTCTAGAGAACTACCTGACATCAAAATCCACAGCACACCTTAATTCCAAACAATCATTGACAAATAAATAAATTTGTGTCTGGGATGTCTTGATTGTAATGCAAAGCGTTTTGCGAGAACGGTGACTGGAGCTTTGGCATCTGTTTAAATACTTAATATCGGGTTATAACATTTGTTATTATGTAATGTACTTTTGTTTGCCTACGTGTTTTGAATCACAGATATACATCCGTTTGAACTTCAAAGTATATTAAACGATTTCATAGAATTTTTGAATTCTGCAAACTAACTAAAAGCTTTCATGAAGCAGTACAATAACTGTCCATAACAAAAGAAATTTACCTAGAAAACCGAACAATTAACTTTTGTCGTCACAAACATATGTAATGCTCCTTGAAATTTGATGTAAAATGCTGAAAGTGATATGAATTAGGTTATCCGTTTATATAAAAGCACGTTGCCGCGACTAAATAGTTAAAAAAAACCAATAACTAATATATTTTAAAAACTCAATCTAAAATGTCCCTCAAAAAATTTCATTTTAATAGTTCCTTGGAGCTAAGAAATGTGAGTTTTCTTACACCTCTGATTATCAACGGAAATAAAGCTCCAATTTTACTGACGATATCTGAAATATCCAAGCATGAGTTGAGAAACACCGTTCTGAGAACCATAACAGTTCTTGCCAATAATTCTCAACTTACTTTAGACAATTCATGGATATTGGTTGAAAATTCTAATGGTATAAGAATTTACTCAATTTATCATTTGTACCATTGCAATAGAAATATGTATATTTCTTATTAGACGACAAGAAGCAACCTTTATCAACTTCATATAGAGTTGCATTTGTCGGATCAACGCTCCAAGAAATCTGCGTACAAATGCAAAATATAGGCTTGTCAAAGCTTTCCAAAAATTTTATTTGTTCAGAAGATCCCAAATTCGCCTTTCTTTTCACCGGTCAAGGCTCTCAATACAAGAATATGGGACGAATTATGTACGAATCCAGTCAGATATTTAGAGCTGCTTTTGACAATGCTGCAAACATTTTGCAAGAAGAATATGGAATAAAAGTCAAAGATTGCATCTATTCTGAAAATATGGTATGTAAGCAATTTAAAAAGAGAATCTATAGCACTAATTAAAATATAATAAATTCCTATTCTGTAGAACGAAGAACTGGACATAAATAGCTCAATCTATAGCCAAACATCAGTATTTTGTATCGGATATGCGTTGGCATCTTTATGGAAAAGTTTTGGGGTCAATCCAGACATTGTTTTGGGCCCAAGTGCAGGTGGATTTTGTGCTGCTGCAATTTCCGGAAATGTTTCTTTACATCAAGCCGCAGTGATGATTGGTGGGAGGGCAAAATTAATAAATGCATTACCTTCGGGTGGAATGACTTGCGTTAAAACAGAACTGGACAAAGTGGAACAGATCATTGGACAAATGAGCGACGATTGGTTGGATGTAGCAGTAATAAATTCCGAACACGATATCGTAGTCGCAGGGAGACCAGCTGCTTTAGAGCATTTTGAGCAACTTTGCTTTGAAAATGGTTACAAGAACACGAGACTTGCAGCATCTCAAGCCTTTCATTCTAGGGAAATTGAGAATATTAGAGAAAATTATGAACAGTTGCTCAATAAGGTTAAGAATAAGGTTAACACTTGCAAATCTTGCCTTGTCCCTTATGTTTCTGGAATCGATGGAAAATTAATGAAAAATGAAACCGATTTTTCACCCGCTTATTGGTTTCACCACGCTCGAGATTCTGTAGATCTACCCTCAGCCGTAAACAGTCTTTGGAAGAGTGGTGCTAGAATTTTCATAGAAATCGGTGCAAAACCAGTGTTGGTAAATGACGCCGTAACAATTCTGGGTGATGATTTGGCAGCTAAAGCCTTGTGGCTGCCTTCCATTAGGGCAAGTGAGGATAATTGGATCACTATTTTTAAAGCTTTAGCAAAAATTTATGAAGCCGGCTGTAACATTAATTGTATGGTTTAAATAATGTAAATAAACTTTATTAATCTTATTTGAGAACAATCCAAAATATTTTTCGTGTTTCATTTTCTAATGGGAGTTGACTTAACCATTTTCTAAATCCAATGATTAGAACTCCACTGACAACAATGGTGGCTCCGATAACACTAAAATTGTTCATATATTATTTATAAAAGTTTATAAAATTTGCAAAAAGTATCACTGACCTGTAGTTATCTGGAAAAACGTGCAAAAATATAAACTGCCAAAGAAAGCCAAATACAACATCTCCAGTCCTTAACACAGAAACAATGCTGGCAAGTTCAAATTTGAGACCCAAAACTAGAGATCCCTGTCCTATAAATCCTAGGATTGCTAAAAATCCGGCAAACATCCAATCTTCTCCCGTTTCTGGAAGCAGTTTAAAATCCCTCACCAACCAAACCAATAAAGCACATTCCAGTGAACCCCAGATACCGAAAAATGTCATGGAAAGGGAAAATGGAACTGTCCTCAAATAGCGCATTAGGATAAATGATGCCGCAGTGCAAATCATACTCAATATAGAATAGAACAGACCAATCTAATCATATTTTTAAAAAATTAAAACAAATTTGAAACAACTTTTTAATGTCAGTTACCAAAGTATCCCAATCAAATTCCGCTTGTCCAGTTAGTACTGGAGGTCTCGACATAATTCCAACACCAAAAAGAGTGAAAATAGCCACAAAACTTGGAACAAATCCGCATTCTTCTCCCAGAACTTTGTTTGCGATTGCAGTGACAAAAACCGGAGTTGAAAATGTGATTACCTTAAATTATATAATAGTAAATATATGTACATAACTGATGATAACTGTATGTAGCATGTTGATTAGTATAATCACTAATTACCAAAGCATCTGCCAGTGTTATGTGTTGAAGGGCAAGGAATTGCAAAATAATTGCAGTGCAGCCAAAAAACCAGCGACACTTTATATTTAAAAAAAAAACATTTTAATTATCTACTGCATATCATTATATATTTTTCAAAAATGCTTACAATTAAGAATCCAATAGTTTTCCAACTTTTGAAACTAGAAATGGGTCGAACTGCATTAAAAACTGATCCATCTCCGCAAAATGAATACCACAAAAGAATTGGAAGTGAAGGCCAAAGTATTCCTTGAAATCTCCAAACACCCAAAACAAACGGATGATAACTTGGTAATTTTTTAACAAACAACGTTCCTAATGAGAAGGCCAAACTTGAAATTATGGTCATGATTATTCCAATGTAACGTCGAGGTCTTTTCGAAATTGTTGGATCTGCAAGATTGGTTTTAGAATTTATGTCCATTTCAAGATCCCACGAAGTTTTCATGTTTAACGCAGCAAAAAGAATTATCGATTAACTGCTACCTATCTAATTTGAATTTTACATTTTACATAAATTGACCTTCCTAAAATGAAGTGAATTCCATGAAAAATTAAAGCTTTGTATAAATTCTATTTTAATAAAAAAGCAGTTGCTGTTATTGAAAACTGTGAACTTTCATATTAAATTCTATTTTCAATACTCATTTTCAGTAAGGCATTGCCATTTGACAGAAGAATTATCCAAAAGATGAAGTTTGATTTAAAAGTTTTTTATCTATTAGCTTTTGCATTTCCGTCAGCCTTAACTTGTCAAGATTTGGGACAAACTTGTGAAGTCGACTGGGAAATAAACAATGAAATTAAAACTATAAAATTTTATCTGGTTTGTAAAGTTGAGGAAGGTTGGATTGGTTTTGGGATATCCACAAATGGAGCCATGTCGGGTTCTGATATCATTGTTTTTTATCCCCTTCAAAACGGGACGATCCTAATGGAGGTCAGTATATTTATCACTGCAACCCTGCAGCTCAAAAGTATACATTATAAATTTTTGAAATATCCATATTAGGATCGTCATGGAATCGGAAACACTTTGCCAGAACTGGATTCTAAAAATGATTATCATTTGCTATATTCTAATCGAAACAACTCTCATACAACGCTCCATTTCTCTAGACTGTTAAACACTTGCGACGAGCAAGACGTGGAAATTACGGTCGGAATAAAAATAGAATTTGCTTTGAATTTTCAAATATGACTTTAAAATTAACAGGGGGATACATTCAAATTGATTTGGGCTTTGGGACCTTCTCTAAAGCTTGCATATCACCAAAATGTTAGAGGAAGCATAGTCGTCAATCTTTTAGAAGACCGTGTAGCACCAGCAATTGAAAAGTATAACGCTAATTTATTTGAATTTAATATAATATTTATTTTTTTATTTTAAGAGAAAACGTATTACGATTTGAACAAACAGTGGAGCTAAACGGTAATGCAACATTGTATTCATGTAAAATACACAAATCGCCAATTGTTACAAAGCATCATATAACGGCCGTAAGTACAAACTAGACACACATAAGTAAATATGTTAAAATTGGAGTCTGAAGTTTTGTCACAAAAAATTATTTTCAGTATGAGATATATTTCAAGTCTGCTTTGTCCAAAAAACATGCCCATCATGCAAGTCTTTTAAGTTGCACGGCTCCAAACGGAAAAAGTCCTGATGCATTTTTTGCCAAGTATGCCAATAAGGAATTCGATTGTTATTACTCTAACGAATATTTTCCTACCGAACATTGCAAATTTTTCGAGTTCCAATGGACCTATGGAGGAAAGGTGAGATTATTGTTTTACGAGATTATTTCATTGAACTGTGATTGAAAGTGTGTCATTAGTTAACAACGTTTCCAGAAGGCTTAGGATTTCCAATTGGCGAAGAGGATAAATATTATCTATCCATGTTTCATCTTGATAACCCAGAAAAACGAATTGGCGTTACTTTTGGAGTTGGATTTGATTTAATTTATTCAAAAAATCTGAGGTTGAATTTTTTAGATTTTAATACATACATACTTTATTGTCATGACAAAAATTCCAACAGGGATACAGAAATTGGATTTCTTCAATTGGGAATAAATTCTTCACGTGCATATTCCCTAACAATTCCCCCAAATACGGATGACTATGTTTCAAGCTCCCATTGTCCAATGGAATGCACTCGGGCACTTCCAGAACAAGGGGTTAATGTATTCTTGTACCTTCTTCATTTTCACTTGTCGGGTACAAACTCTAAGATATTTTAAAATATGCAGCTGTCAACTGTTTGTACGTCAATTGAAAACCAAAAAATTCGCAGGTCGAAAAATGAAGATTCGCCATTTCAGAAGTGGGAAAGAACTTCCTTGGATTGCAAAAGATGATAATTATGATACAAATTACCAATTAAGTAGGTTGATGAAAAAACATGTAAATATTCTGCCAGGGGATCATTTAACAGTCGGTAAGTAAAACAGTAATTCAGTTCCTCATTTTGTAAATCTATGGAAGTTATTTTCAGAATGTCAATTTGAAACGAAATGGTTGAATGGTTCAACTGTTTTGGGTGGAAGAGGAATTCAGGAAGAAATGTGTCAGGCTTTTGTCATGTATGCGCATATATTTAATATATGTAAATGATTAATTTCTGATGGTAATTTTTTTGGTCCAATCAGGTACTATCCTCGAGTTGAAACAATAAATCGATGTGGCTCGGGCTTTCCTGAGGAAAAGTTGTTGAGTTTTATGGGAATTGGTGCTATAAAAACGTACATATCTGCAATTCAAAGAAAAATTGCAAAATTGTAAGATTGTTTTTCAAACGTTTCAGAGAAAAAGCTGGAAATGACCCAATAGTTATTGCTCCTCCAAATTTACTTTCTCGGCGTTACTCTGATGTCGTAAGTAATGTCGTTGATTGGACACCTCAAAAAAGGGAAGACTACCAAAAACTTACTCGATTCGGAATGCACAGAGCACAATGTAATTCTCATAAGGGGCAAATTGAAACGAGATACCCTAAAATATCCGGCGAATATTTGGGAGAAAATGGTCAATGCAAGGGTCGTGGACTTGTATTAATTCCAAACATGTTTTTGTCTGTTATTTTGACTTGCAAATTGATTTTTGGTAGAATGATAGTTTTATAAAGTTCAAAATGTACACAATTGCAAATACCGTTTATAATGTAGAATGTTGACAGTTTAAACTGAAACCTTTGACAAATACCTCTTCTTTACGATTACAGCCCTGCTTTAAAGTCTTGTTCATATAAAATTTATTAACGATAACTGAAATTAAATGAAATGTCAAGTACTCATATATGTTTGAATTCTAGAAATTTTCACTAGTTTGTCAAGAACACGGAATTTTCAATTAATGTTTAACAAGTTATGGAGAACTAATCGATAAAAAACACTTGAAATCCAATATACATTAAAATTTTCACACTTGACCATGTTCAATGTGGAAAAATTGTTACAAAGTTTACTGTTGCATTGTCCAAAAATCTTAAACCTAAAAAATGTGTTCATCCCAAAAAATATTAAGAGTTGGATTTATTTTGCTCATTCTAAAAATTAGAATGCATAAAGGAATACAGCTTGATTTGGAACTGCAAAATATTAACAATCAGTTTAAAACTTGTATCCCCATTTTCATTGCCGATTTTGAAACATTACCCACGGTTCCTTTCAACATATTTTCACAAATAATTATCAATACCGGAAACCGTGCTATGCCCTTGGATTCACGAAGAAGGTATACGTTCTGTATTATCTACTACATTTATTTCCCAGAAATATTAATTTCTCGCGAGGATATAAATATGCTTAAACCGGAAACATTAGAGATTGCAATGTGGCTTCAGTTTTACACTGATAGTATAGTTTGGGAAAGTTATCTTAATACAGACACAAAAAGATTGCAGCCTCATTATGTTTTCGTAATCTCTGAAACTATCACACCAGAAGATATGCCAAAACAATTTTTGGAAGCAAACACGCATTTATCCACCGTGTTTCTCGCCAATATCAATAGTCATTCTAAAATTGTGAGCTCGCTTACGTTTATTTGTGCCAGACTTCGAGATTACATATTCATCGGCTTTAGCTTGTTACCCGGTCAAAAAAACATTGCCAAAACGGCTGAACAATTGCAAGTTTTGGATGCACAACTTTATTCCAAACGAAATGTAACTTCAACATTTGAATTCAGCAATTACTGTGAGGGTTGTCCGGATTATTTGGATGCAGATTTTAGATATTTAACAGATATAGGAGAAAATTGTGCTGGACCCTGTAAAATTTTAAACTACCGAACATATGAACGCTCGCTACCATTTATACACTTTTCCGACGATTTCTTTATTCACAACTCAAAATATCCAGTGAGTGTAATAATTTTAGAAATGTACTCTTACAATTTTATAACTTGTGATGGAATTAGTTGGAATGGAATGGGCACTTCGCTCCCATCAATGTTATTTTCGCCCTTTACATTTCCTGTTTGGGTTTCTATTCTAATCTGTGGCTTATTTGTATTGTTCATTTCATCTCCATTTTCAAATGTGCGATTCTCGATTTTCCAAAATGCATTTGTATTGTTTTCATTAAGCATGGATCAAGGAAGCTTAACACAAAAGTTTTCAAATCCTTTGCCATTTTGTGCATTTGTGTTTCTCGTACAGTTTACAAATAATTTGTACAAAGGCTACCTGTCTGCAGATGAAACCATTGGTTTTGCTAGAACGGAAAAGTTCAAAACCTTTAATGATTTATTGGACTTTAGTTTAACACTGCCAATTACCATGTATGATGGAATTACAGAAGCTGTGAAACAAAACGGGAGCCAAAAATTAAACAAATTTACCCATTTTGGAGTAAATATCGAATACGAGGCGAGTATTCGTGCATTTCCATATATTCAGAATGGAAAAGAAATACCTGAGAAATATATGAATTTGTACGATCTTATAAATTATGGAGAAAAGGAGAAAGTGCAGCCGAGCATTGTCTATATGGCTGACAAAATTGAAGCCTTTTACAATTTTATAAAATACTGCAACAAGACTGCATTTGCAGACTACAGCTTTAGAATAAATCAATATCTTCACGATTTCAACAAATTGGCCGAGAAGGAGTCAAAAAATAAATTTGCGAAAGGGAATGATAAATTTATACCAACTTGGAGGCATCTTTATTTTGAAGAATATAATTATCAAAATCCCGTTCATCTTAACATGTTCAATAGAATGCAATATTTGATTCAATCTGGGATAAAATATTATGCAGAATTGATAACTAGCCCTCAAAAAGATTATAGTGAAAAGAAAACAATTTATACTCAGCTAAAGTACACAAAATTAAGGATGACTGTTTCGTTAATTGAGTTTGTAGAAGCGATGGGCATTATTTTATTAATTTCGTTTGTTGTATTTTTATACGAATTTTCTGAAAAAAAACTATTTTGAATTTTGTTCGAAAAATAACAACAAATATATAATATTGAATTTGATTGCTAAAGTTTTTAAGAATTAAATCTGGACCAAAATCAAAAGTTGAACTTTTAAAGAATTGATGGACAAGCGCATCTAAGTTCGTCCAGTTCCTAGGCATCTGTAGCAGCTGCAATATTCAATTTAAAAAATTAAAAATAATGTATTTATATTTGCATTGTGTGTATGTACCAGTGACCCCCAGTCCCTGCGCACGCAATACACGTAACTTTAACTGGATAAGTACATGGTCCAGGATGAATTGCTGCATTGACCCGACCTGTCCCATCGCACTGGCTGCATGGCGTTGCTCCCTTTCCATCGCACCTTGAACACTTTGGCATCCTAACTTCTACAAATAAGTAATAATTTAGTTTAGGTTTCGTTTGAAATTCCGAAGGATTTTTGTTACTTACACGCGAGAATATTTTAGATTAATTTTTTGGTTTAAGCCTATCTAAAATATAAGCTCCACTCGCCTTATTTATATGCAAAGAAAATCATGAAGAAACAGAAAAGCCCATGTCTCGTGGAGTTTCATCTATTCCCATAGGCAATAATTTTTAATTGATGTGTTTGTTTTACAATAAATATGTATGTATGTATATGCATAATAAATTAACCGAGACATGAAGTTGTTTCATAAGTAAGTTTTATTGTCCAATATTTTATACATACGTAGATAAGCTCATGTTCATTTATCTGAGAATACAACTTTGTAGCCTGCTTATCAATTATTTATGTGAGCAAAGAATTTAAATAAAAATTGTTTTTAAAAAATCATTTAGAATAACGGACAGCTCTTTCCATTAACACTGATTTGATCATCACCAAAGAACTTGATGAATTTAACTTGGTATTGAAATTTTACTGGATGAGTTTCCCATTCATCAGATAATGATATCAATTTATGTTTGAAATCCTTCAGATCCCAAGTCGCTACTAAATGATTTTCAGTGTGTTCAATTATTCCATGACTTTGTTTAACAATCCGTTCAAAGTTGTGGACAGTAATTTTCAGTTTACTACGGATAATGTCCATTTGGGTAACATTAACCTTAAGTGATGTAAGGTTTAACATTAGAGTTGTTAGGGTGTCAGTTCCCATAAAGAAGCTTGCATTTATTGATGCAAATTCGTTTGAGACAGCCAGCTCTGATGGTTTATTCTCTTTCTCAGCAAATTGGACGTGGTCCTCCAAGTTTTGGATTAACCAGCCAAAATTGTACGTTTGCGATATTAATGGTACCTTTGAAAAGAAACGTTGATGTACAATGTAAGTGCCAAATTATTTAACCACGCTTACAGCAGAATCCACACAATTACTCTCAATAGTTGACCTGTACGCAATTAAAGCGTCTATATCTCCAACCAACAAATTCACGTTTGCTGTAACCTGACGTATTAAAAATAACAATTAATAGCTGCCAAAATACTTTTAGAAATCACCTTCTTAGTGGGCGTCAAGGAAATTAAACATTGAAAAAGGCCATGATCAGCATATGTGAGATTTTCTATTTCCAACGAATACAACGAAGAGTTATGGTCATAAGAGATTGAATATCGGTGATCACCGATTATCCTGTTCTTTCCAAGTGAAATTATGAGGGGAATGTTAGTCGCATTTCCTGCTTTGATCCATGTCACCGTGTGATTTTCCACGTCCTTTACAACGCACTCCAATCTCACATTCTCTCCAACATCTTTCACTTGCTGGGGAGATATTCTCGTAATTCTTGTCATGACCTTTTTCTGAAGTTTGGGTACTGTAAATAGATACAGATATTAAGCTATGAAACCATTAATTGTGTAATTTGGTGCGTAATCTTTTAAATTTTCACTAGATATCATCGGCGTCGTTGTCCTTTCTAATACCATCAAGTCTACATTTGCAGTTACCTGCAACAACTAAGTTTATACAATTCAAATTTCATAAAAGATTAAAAAAATGCACTACATTGTGTGTTTCACTTTGAAGCTGACATTGATAGACACCATTGTTTTCATATGTCAGGGAATTAATGTCCCATGTGGATAAAACCGTTCCATCCGTGTACAATTTTATTAATCCCTTGGGACGTTTTGAAAATTTGGGTCCGCCTACTTTTTCCCAATTAATTGTATAATTATCATCAAAGCCCATGACCTCGCATTCCAAAGTAACATCATCTCCAATTCTCTTTATCTGCTGCGGCGATATTTTTGCGATTCTTGCCGTTTTGGCTTTTATTTCAACTTCTGGCTCTATTAAACAATTTTATATTTTGGTGAAATGCAACTCATAAAAAATAATAATGCTATATATGCCTTTAGTTTTGGGAGATGGTGAACTTGGTGAAGGCGTTGGTTCAATCACATCTTTTACTATCAAATTCACGTTTGCTGTTTCCTATGAGAAAAGATTAACCAATCATTGTAATGTTTTCAAGTTTATAGATACATATGTACATATTTACCATAATATTTTCTCCTAGAGTTAATTGGCATTGATAAGTTGCATTATCTGAGATCCTAAGATGATGTATGCTCAAATGGAATTCCTCAATGATAAAATGATAGCCAATTTTGTAGCGGACTTCATCAGTCACTAACTGCTGCCCAACGGTCAGTATTTTTGAAGGGCTTTTACCAACCCCAAGTTTTACCCATTTCACTGAATGTTCTTCTGCATTTTCAACTGCACAACCCAACAATGCATTTTCCCCAACGTTTCTCTCTTGTTGTGGGGAAACGCTTGAAATGCTTGGTTCCGCTTTAATGACGCCTAAAACGGGAAAAACATTATTTCAAAAAATACAAAGGTTAAAAAAACTTACATGGAAGTAGGAGCAACAAGATGAGCAAACAAAAAACTTTCTGGGTTAAAATTTCCCAACCCATTTTGTGTCTGTCTAGTCAACAAGATGAATGGTCAAGAAGTTCTTGTCAAGAACTGAACAAAAAGGATGGAAACAATTAAAATAGTCAACCAAAATCAAATTGTCAAGTGTTAGCATATTACGCAGCTTAAGATTAGATCAATTTAGATTAATTTATTTTAATTTTCAATGTCAACAAATTTTGTCTCTTTTATTTTCATGTTCAGCAACCTCGTCCATTAACAATTAAGTGATCATCAATTAATTTTACCATCTTGACTTGATAATGAAATTCGACAGGGACGTTTTCACAGTTTTTATAATTTAGCAATCTTTCTCCCAATTGTGCTAAGCTGTGGCTGTCAAAAGTTCGGAAGAAAGTTCAAGATTTTCATTATCGTCTGGTTCAAGATCCCAATTCCGTCTGACAAAATTACTTTAAGTTTAGTACTAAATACATCCATTTGAGTGGCATTCATGCCCTTTTCATGTTAACTGCTGGCTTTTCATGTTCCGAACTGATGGAGATCTTGTTCCAAGCGTTATACTTGCATTTATCGCAGAGTTTTCAATTTTAGCGCTCGTTTCCAGTTCCAATCTTTTGTTAGAAGCATTTTTCTTGGATATAAGATAATAAGATGGATATAATCTTCCATTGGAAGCTGTAGGTTTTGGACGATTGTGGATTCCACAATGTGGAATGTTAACAAAAAACAGAAAATAGTAAAAAAAAAAAAATCAAATTTCATGAAAGTTTGACTTTTATTTTAAAAAATCGTATAAATAAAGGTATATTAAATTAGGAACAAATAAAAAAAAGATAATGTGCCCTTTTTTAAGATTTAAAAGCTCAAAAAATAGCTACAATTCATTTAAAACGAGTTATCTTTAGTATTGTTTAAAATGAGACTTTAGTTTAAGGCAGGAAATCAAAGAAATAAGCGGTTTTTCTTGCAATGAAATTGCATAAAACTAAACAGTTCGTGTTGGACTTTCTGTGACCTATTTGGCAGCACATTGAGGTCGGTCAACGCCAACAACGTCACTCCCCATGTCCGTGGACGTTGCGGAAAGTGAGCTTATTCGCCTTAAATTTTCATAAATAGGAAACTCTTTGTGATACACAAATGAAATTCATCCATAATTCATTTGCAGGTTTTCCTCTGTCTACGACCACACCCACAATGGTGGAGGGTGACATGGATATTTTGGACATGGAGGAAAAGAGTCAAAGTCCGAAAAACTTTGCTAAATCCCGAATCCTAATTTCGGATGATGATGATGATGATGAAAGAAGACAAGAAAAGTTGTCGCCATTGAGGTCAGAGGGAAAGAAAAAGAACAAACGGCTTATCCTTTCTGACGACTCTGAAGATGACGACGAAATGCCCAATTCACCTCTTCCTGTTGGCCACGAGGAGGAAGAAGAACTTTTGGATATGGACGTTGAAGAAGAGATGAACAAAATAAACAACGGAAGAAGCAGAATTCGGATACAAGAAAGTGACGAAGGGACACGCTCATCAGCAGATCTCAGTCCAAGCCCTAGTAGAGATCCTCCCTCAGGGGTTGATGATGACCTTTTGGACATTCCCCCAACAGTCTACAAAAGTAAAACTAAATCCAACAATTCTCTCTCTCAAGCTTTTCCTTCACTCAATCTGGATCCTGATGTTTATGGGAATGAGTCCTCGGATGAAGAGAAACGAAGTTTGCATAGTTATCACTCAGAATCAGATAATGACCATCATAAACCATCTTCAAAATCAAAATCATCCAAGCCCAAAAAAGAAAAGAAGCCTAGAAAAGCAAGTGAAAAAGCGAGAGCCAAAACGCTTCACGAGCTAAGCAGCAAAACACAAAAGATGGTTAGAGAATCTCGAGTGTCACTCCCTTACCATGTGCCCAAGCAGTTGACCCTGGATGAATTTTTGAAAAAGAGGAATAGGGCAAAAGCTCCATTGTTGACATCCCTCGTTATATCTGCATTGGGAACTGCAGTTCCAAAAAGCATGGAGGAAGATGTGCTCCCAATTTTAGCCAAAGTTGAAAAAGACAATGAAAAAATTTTAAAGAAGGTTCAAGTTGTAATTGAGCCCTTGACTCTGGATTTTGAGGAATCTCCTCAAAAAAGGGAGCCAGCCATACCCGAAATGGAAGATCCTTGGGAAGATGAAAGTGTGAAGAAAGATGTTCTTGATTGGGTTGAGGCAACTCCACCTCAACAAAATATTAGCTTTGGAACTCCACAGCAAGAATCCCACAACAAACCACCTTGTGATGAGGATGGAACTCCAAAATTCACGGACAAAGTTGTGAAAAGCAGATCTCTTATAAGACAATTTGAACTTGAAGCAAAACGAGTGCTAGAGGAAAAAGAAAATTTTGAAATGATTGAAACTCCAAAAGTCCCTCAAATTGTTACATCTCAAGAATCAGATGATGAAGAAGAATTTTTTATCGGCAAGAAACAAAAGCCGAAAAAGAAAAAGCGACTTCAATTTTCAGACGATGAAGATGACGGAGTTGATGATGAAGGCACTATAGAAAATAAAGACGAAGATGTTTCACAGGCGGCTTCAGAAGTTTTCGCTGATGAGGAAGAAGATCAAAGCCAGCATGGGCAACAATGGGAAGCAGATGAAGCTGAAGAAGACGATGATGAAGAAGACGATGATGATGAATATGATGATGAAGAAGCTGAATATGAACGACAACTTTTACTTGAGAAAAAGCTTGCAGCTGAATCCAAACCCAATGGATTATTTGGCAAAAATGGCAAACTAAAGAAAAAGTTTGTTGAAGATGAAGCAGAACTTTCAGGGAGTGAAGAAGGCTCTGACGACGAGGATGAAAGAGGGCTCAACTTTTATGAAAAGGAAGATGGAGATGACGATGAATTAGATGAAGATGATGTAAGAAAACAAGTGGAAAGGGCTCATCTCAAACATCTTTTGGATAAAGATGACGAAGAAATTAAAGATCTCCAAACAAAGCTGCTGGAAAAAGGGGATTTGGGAGAAGTGAAGCAAAGGGAGCGGAAATTTCGTTGGAGTAATGTTGATGGTTAGTTATTTTTTTATTTAAATGCCAATTTAAATTTTTTGTTAAATTGTCAATAAGTATTTTTTTAAAATTGCAGATGAATGGGCTGACGATCACGCAATGATGGGTGGGGATTCGGATGGCGAATGTGAAGAGAACGAAGAAGACGTTAAGAAAATAATTGTAGACATTGAACGAAGGAAATGGATTACAGAAAATTCAGAAATGCTTGAGGCAAACGAAGAAGAATCCCAAAAATTGGTATTTGAAAAATCAAAGTTTCTTAAATTGGGGAAGACGACAATGCATAAAATCGAATCATTTGTTGAACATTCATCCTCATTTGTTCTCAACGAGTCGAGCAACAGCGTGCCAGATTTTTCCATTGCGAGTCTAGTGAAATCTAAAATTAAAACAAATTCCAAATCATTTCTGAGCAGTAACAAAGATGAGGAAGATGAAGTGAAATTATGCAAATCTTCTACTTCCCAACCATCTCCAGATGAACCAACTTTGAAGGTAGAGTATAAAAATAAAAGTTTAATGTGTTGCTAATGGCTTTTTTAAAGTTCAAGCGTGGATCATTTTTAAGTCGCGGATCTCCTTCATTGTCCCGTTTATCAGAATTTGCCAAAGTGAACGATGCAACAACAAATGTGAAGAGCAACTCTAGAAATTTTGTCTTTTCAGTGATCACTCCACCAGACCAAGCTTCCAAACAAAACAAGGTATTTTGTATTTTTTATGATATATTAAACACAATTATTTATCTAATATCATATTCATTTTAGGCTGTGAAACGTCCTGCTAATAGCCAAGGGACACAACCAAAGAAATTAGTCAAGATAGACAGATCGTTCAACAATTTAGATGAGTCCAGTAAGGACGCCAGTATTTTTAAGTGGATGTGATTCATATTTTTCCTAAATATTTATTTGTTTAGTTTCGAAAATTTATTTAACTCGATACTTTTATGTATTTCGCTTTACATTCAGTTTTCAGTTCGTATTGAAAACTTGTTTTTGCAATTTGCGTTAACTTCATGTAAAAATGAACAATTTGCATATAATATTAAATCCTTTAAACCTACGTTTGAAAAGAATGAAAAACAATTTATTTTTAAAAGTTAGCATTAAAAGTTAGCATCAATATCCCGTTTTTTTGGGTTTAACTAACATAACCTAGTCAATTATTATATAGCTAAAATAATTAATACTTTCTATAGAGTCAATCTTTATTTTTATGTATAAATTCATAAAGCCTTTCGGCGTTTATTTAAAAAAAAAAGATGCTTTCATAATATTTTTTTAAGGATAGCAAAAATTGGTTCAAAAATTACTCAAAATATTTTTTTCTGGACAACATACATGCAAGGAAAAAGACTAGAAAAAGAAAAGAAAAAGTTTAATATTTTATCTGTAAATTCCTGTCTTCCGTATTTCGTCAGCAATTTCTTACTCGCACTAATTATTGAACCTTGACTTTTTAATTCTTCTTGATTTTCTTGAACGGCAGAAGATGAATGAGCTGAAAATAATTAATATCGGTCAATATTTTAAATGAATGAAAATGAGTTTTTAGCTTTACCTAAATTTCCAAGTGTCCCTGCACTCCGTTGGACAGTTTCTAACAAAATTCGTCTGGAATGAAGCATGCTTTCAGTGGCACCCGAAGAAATTTCAGCTGCACCACCCGCTCTACGTCGAGGTCTAAATTACAAAAAATAGCATCAATTAAATAATGGGACCTCTATGATAAATTACATTGCATACACATTAGAGGTATCAAATGGGCTGCGAGACATTGCAAATAAATCCTGTCGTTCTTTTGTGCTAATTGCTAACTGGAAATCCCTTTGAAGTTGCCTCAGAGAAGCTTTTAAACTAAAACAATTGTATAAAAAAGTTATAATAATTAAACCAATAATTAGTATTTTGTATGACCATAAGCAATTTTACTTTTCTACAGCCAATCCAAAAGTTTTTGCCTGATCCACGATTCTGGGACTAGAAATTTTTAGATCTTTTACTGCGTTCATATCTTCAGAAATATCTTTCATCTCTTCCAAATTTTGCTTAATTTGAGCCATTAATTGATAAATTTTGCTTTGATCTGTGGACCATTCCTTGTCTTGCACGTCACGGGCACGGAATATCTTCAAAAGCTGAAATATAAATGACAATTAAAACTCTTTAATGCAGTTATTTAGTTGTGACTCTACCTGATTAGCTTCGAACAAAAGTGTTTTTGAAGCTACGTCCAATTTTGTAAAAATATCTCGAACTTCATTGTGATCTCTGTTTTTTCCGCTGTTATTTTTACTTGATAAATTAATTACGGGAGTGGAAATTGTGGATTGTAATTTAAAATTGCTTTCTCCGTCCTTAACTTTCCCTTCGCCAGCCGGGGACGACATCCCTTCACTATCTACTTGATATTAATTAACCTGGAAATTAAAATTTAATGTCCCTTCCACTTTCTAAATTAAATCATTTAGCAAGCAAAAAGTTAGCTTTCTCCACGTAGCACTTAAACCTCTCCGCTCTTCACTCTTTTGTTTGCTCAGCTGTTCTCAAATCTCAAATCTCGGTGAGTGACTAAAATTTAGTGACTGACTAAAGACTAAATACTAGTGGATATTTTTTGCTAAAGATCAGGGATAATCATTTGGTATGGTACTGTACGTGTATTAAAACTTCAAAAATTAAGGTTTTTCATAATAATATTATTCATACATTCAACATTGTTGCAGCATTCAATTGGTATCAGCTAAATAACATTGCTATTAGCAATTTGCTAACCTCGTTAATGTATGAATTGATTGAGCCAAATCATCAAAATAACGGGATTGAAAATATTGTCTATCGTCAAGCCGGTTATTAGAAAACCGTTTAGTCGCATACTAATAAAATGGCAATTCGCATACTGATAAAAAAAATTGTTTGCTTCACGACATATTCAATTTGACCACAAATTTTTGGTATGTTGTATGTGTTGTTCCTTATCTTTATGTTGTTTTTCTGTGTCATGTTTAATGTGGCGGAATTATAACACTTATCTCAATTGCAGTGGAATATTTTCTCATGTATCGATTTGAGTTTGAGTGATAAAAGATTAACTTTCCATTAGTTGACGCTTGAAGATATAATTGATTAAATAACAATCTGTATTATCACTTTTTTCAGATTTCGAAGAGTTGCCACTTGTCTTTTGTCCACTCACTGGAACGTCAATTCAATCAAACTCTTCAATTTGTTCATTCGTGATATTGCGAGTTTTAGTTTTTCAATTTGTTTGACGCAGCAGTCTGTTAGAAGAATGTCCCAGCTAAGGTATGTACTTGAATCAACATCAACAAAGAATTTTTAAAACACGTGAATGTCAACGATTCTTTTAGATCTGCGTATTATTCTTTAGGGGAACATACCCTAACCGTCCCTGCAGCTCTTTTTGCTCTCAATCGCCAACGTTTAGTGGAACGATTAAAAAACAACTCAAAAGTCGACAAGAATTCAGTTGTGGTACTTCAGGGAGGTGACGACGACACACGGTATTTGTATACAGATATATTAAAGTGAAAAAAACAAAAATACAAATACCCTTCCCTTACAGCTATTGTTCTGATGTGGGACCAGTTTTCCGACAAGAGTCTTATTTCCATTGGTCATTTGGCGTACTGGAGACTGATTGTTTTGGTGCTATTCGAGTGAGCGATGGTCAATCTATTCTGTTTGTCCCTCGTCTTCCTGATGAGTACGCGGTCTGGATGGGCACGATTCCTTCTCTTGATGATTACAAAAAACGCTACGAAGTGGACTACGTTTACTACGTGGATCAAATAGCTGAAAAATTGTCTGATATGAAACCATATTCGCTTTTAACATTGGTATATATATATTTATTTAATACATGTATATATGTTATATACAAGCATGTAATTCATTTCATTAATTCCATTTAAAATAATAATCGTTTTGGTCTTCAGCATGGGACTAATTCGGATAGTGGGAAAGTCAGTCGAGAAGCTGTTTTTGATGGAATTGACAAGTAAATTTCTGAATTATTCCATAAAATATCTATTTACAATGATTACATTTATTTTAGATTTAAAATTGAAAACAGTCTTCTACATGCTGAAATTGCTGAGTGGTAAATGAGCAGAACCATCAATCTGTATTTTCCTCGGAAGAAATAATTTCTGATGAATATTTTTTTTGTAGTCGTGTCTTAAAGACGGAAATGGAGATGCAGATTTTGCGCTACGTTTGTGAAATTTCCAGCAAAGCTCATATTGAGATAATGAGGAAAATTCGTCCAGGAATGAAAGAGTATCAATGTGAGGCTATGTTCCAGAACTATTCTTACTATAATGGAGGATGCAGGTATGTACTTTTATTGTTTAAAAATATTTAACACATTTAACCATTTTTATGTACTTTTATTTCTAGACACTGTTCATATACGTAAGAAACGTTGAATTTGAGAGAAATTGTATAAAATAGTATAAATAAATAATCAAGTAATTTTTGCATAAAATATGGTCAGATGCATATGCGGCAGTGGTCATAATGGATCAGTTCTTCACTACGGACATGCAGGAGCCCCAAATGGTAAGATATAAATAAAATTAATTTTCTAGAAAGAGAATTAAATGAGTTTTACAAATTGTTTTAAAACAATAATATAGATAAAACAATCAACGATGGGGACATGTGGTATGAAAAACATTTATGTCTTTTTCTCCTTTATCCTCAAATCCTCACTGAAACAGAAGTTCTTCTTCAACAGCCTCTTTGACATGGGAGCTGAATACTACTGTTATACCAGCGACATAACTTGCAGCTTTCCAGCTAATGGAAAGTTCACTCCAGAACAAAAAATTGTGTATAACGTGAGAAAATAATATGCAAATTGTTAAAATCGCTGAAACGTTGAAAAAATTCTTCGTTTTCAGGCTGTTCTTGAAGCTAACAGAGCCGTTTTCAATGCTATTAAACCTGGTATAAAATGATAAATAATGCATTTCCTAACAGTAATGTTAAATTGGTAATATATATAATATTATATACTTAATGCTTTCTCTTTAGGAGTGAGCTGGGTTGACATGCATGTGCTTGCTAATCGAGTCATGCTGACATATTTGCGAGACAATAAAGTTCTACAAGGGGATGTGGAAGAAATGATGAAAGTAAGTACTAAACTTCTTTTATGATCTGCTTGAATCTTCTTGATTGATGATCATTTTTAGGCAAATCTTGCTGCAACATTCCAACCTCATGGCTTAGGTCATTTTATGGGATGTGATGTGCATGATGTTGGGGGATATTTAGAAGGACAGCCAGAAAGACCAAAACTTGCTGGACTAAAATCACTGAGAACGGCTAGAAAATTAGAGGCTGGAATGGTTTTAACTATTGAACCAGGTTGCTATTTCATTGACCATGTAAGTAATAATACATCGATTTTTGATTTAGCTTTAGTAGTAAGAAAGTAGTCTGTATTTGCAGGAATGTAAAAATGTAAAAAGAATGGAATATGCTTTTACCTTTTACGTTATTGCTGTCATTTATAGTCATTACGTGACATATGAGAATAGTATAATAGTCACACAAAAAGAAAGCCAGATGAAGCTGGAAACATAATTTTCAGTTTATTGAGAGTCCTTTACGATTATATCTTTTTATTTACGACACCAACGTTGACAATTAGATTTTTCATTACACGAGTTGACAGCTATTAAAACAAGTTGAATTGCTTAATTTGCGTTATTATTTATCGTTTTGCAGTAATGTTTATTGGAATTTCTTCATTTTTTTCTCGTCATGTGTTTTAGTTGTTGGACAAGGCCCTCGTAGATCCGGTGCTGTCAAAGTTCCTTGTACCGGATACCATAAAGAAGTTGAAAAAGACTGGTGGAGTTCGAATCGAAGATGACATTCATGTTACAGAGAAAGGGGCAGAGTTGCTTTCCAAAGTGCCAAGATCGTAAGTGGCCGGTTATTTCTATTTCTATCAAAATATAGCAGTGCGTAAAAGCAGGAAGTAGTAATATTGTTGAAACCTGGGGCTCAGGAAATTACCAAAAAGAATTTATGTATCCACTAAAAAAACCATTTATATTTATTTTATTTCCCAAAAAGCCAATTACTTCTTTTGTAGCTTTCACTTAACTCCAGTCAATAACAATATGAGTTGGACATGGACATTGATAGACTAATTATTTTTGCTGTTTTATAGGGTGGAGGAAATTGAATCGGTGATGGCCGAAGGACAAAAAGAAGAAAAAGTCTTCATTCCCCAGTTGTCGTTCAAAAGCCAAAAGTGACCGGAAGAAAAAAATAACGCCATTTAACATAATAAAAATTTAATATTGTGATTTTATGACTATTTCAAATACTAAAATATTAATTTTTTCTATATAACCAGTTGCTCCAAAACTCTACTTATATTTAGAAGTAAGAATATTGACCCCGAAAAATATACTCTTGTATGATTCAAAATTGAATAAATTTATTTTTTTTCCTTATGATCAAAATTTTCAATTTTGGGAGTTCATGGCCATTTTTGAAATAAAATAATTTTGAGATCTGGTCTAGCCTCTGTTAAGCACTTATCACTTCAACCAGATGGCTAATCAAAAATGATGCATGCAATGAACTCCGTTAACAAGGACGCATTACAGGTTGGCAAATTAGTGAATCGCTTGCGTTTGAGAATTTATTTTGGCCTACCTAGTGGACCGATTTTGATG